>JADNRY010000084.1:0-224254 GCA_015501585.1 Rhodocollybia butyracea
CAACATAATGCGGCACATAAAAGATGGATTGGACGCTCTGGCGGATCCGGGAGGTCCAGGGTCATATCCGTAGGTTGAGTAGTCACGTCTCCCCTCTGTACCAAGTTGATTCTTCCCCAAATTTGAAGCGGAACCCTGCGGAGTCCAGGTGACATTACCTGATGCATAGGCGACAGGTATGGGCGTCCAAGCGGGTTCCTGGAGTTCCAATTGAGTCCCGATGTCGATGCATACCGTTTCCCCCCCATACCTACTTTAACATCTTCAAAATGTACAGCGGGTACCGGGGATGGCTGGGCGGGATTATGCGACATGTAACGGGATGGAATGGGCACCCGGGCGGCTTCCTGAGGTGGCTGGATGTATTTGGCATCATCCAAGTCGGGATCGAAAACAGGTTTGGATTGTGATGACATCATCAGAGGACTATTCCCTAAGCCGAAGGTGGACATCTGAGGTGAAGGGAGTGAAGTGACTGTACCTGGGAGCCTACCAGCACTAAGAGGCGAGGTCTCCCAAGAGTTTCCGTGTGTATTACCCATGGAAACCAGAATAAATGGAGTGCATGGGCACACTCTGTGAAATTGTTTGCTGCGCTGTCAGAGACCCAAAGAAGTTGGTATCAACCTCCTAGGTTTCGACTCATAAGGGATGCGTGGCAGGCCCTGTAACTGTAAATCCATAGTTGTAGCTGGTGATGGCAGAATCTGCGAAGTCGAGTGGGACTGTGGAAACAACCTACTGTTGCAGGTTTCATTGTCATAGTAAACCATGACACTCCTCATCCTTTCACATATCCTATCTCACTCCCAACAATCTGTAGTCAGGGGTGAGATTGGAGATAATGTAAGGATCTAGCGAATCCTTCGAGCGCAGGTTACAAACCTGGAAACCAAAGTGCGGATACGCTCCGTACTGCCGTTGTTCAGCCAAACTGGGAAAGTTGGTTTGAGATGTGAAAGGATGTGAGTGTAGAACGGTTCCGAAGTGCCTATGGGATGTAAGACTCTGTGTCGGGATTGTCCAAGGGACTAATGTAAGGACGGCAGGTCCGTACAGGCGATAGAATGAACTCGGCGAGTAAGCCTAAGAGTAGATGAGTTTCCGACTCGAAGGGTAGGACCCACTAAGTGCAAGCGCTTTGATAGCGATATGAGCGGAAGCGGAAGGTCAAGCGGTAGCTGACCTGATGCGCGCAAACAGAGCGGAACCAAATAGATGATAGTAGATTGCAGAGGTTGTGAAAACGATGGAGTGAAGAAACAGAGTTAAAGAAACAGATAAAGCGAGAAACCAGAACACACAAGAGCACACGAGTCAAGGGGTTAAGCAATATTTCCAATCTACTGTACTTGACATGGTACAGAACTATATAAAGGGTACTCGAGGACCGGAGTAGCGATAGGTAATAATCTGAGAGTAGAAAAGACAAGAATAGCCAAAAGAAGTACAAGGGATGAAAGACAACAATGAACATAAGCGGAAGCAGTGGGATGAGCATAAAGCATATGTATGATTGTAAGAATGATGGAGAATGGATCGACGGGATCATAGAAAGTGTACAGTGAAGGAAAAAGTAAAACGGAAGCAAAGTGGAAGTGTATCGGAACCGGAAATGCGGCGGAAGCGGGTTATGTAACAGTAAGCAGGAAACATTGGCAGTCTGTATATGCCTAGGGCATGACAGTGCAACCATCCTTGAAGGTACACCTCACGCAATAACTGACTCCCACATGATTGATCTCCTGAATAATGTGGTTGACAAACATTTGTCCAACACTATCAACCATGTTTGTTCTCAACACGACAAGATCCACTTGGCCATTTCTGACAACAAACAGCAGGCCGCGTACTACCATCCTTCCCTCGATACAACCACTTTCTGTTCTTACTACAAATGGGTTAATGAATTGGATCTTGTCTTGCTGTCAGCAAATTGATGATGCTCATGAGGCCATGGCTGACATGCTCAAGGCCTCCAAACAGAAGAACTCTTCTTGCTCATCCATTGACCATGTCTGCTTCTGGAAACTGTCTGGCTAAGCAATTTGCTGGCGCTAGGCTTCCAAAGCTCACTGACAAGGAATGTGACTTGCTCAAATCCAACAACAGATGCTTCAAATATCATAAACCTTTCACCTCCTGCATTACTTCATCCAAGAATCATGATTACAACATTCCTTCAGGTGAAAACTACAAGGAACTTACCCAGTCTGACATTGATTCAATGAAAACCAAGTCCAAGGGAAAAGGTGTGGATTGTTCTACCAACCTTTCTACTGTTGCCGGAGATGTCTCTGACAATGTCATTGCTGTGGTTCACCTGCCTTCCACCATCCTAGGTGCAGCTGGTTCTTTAGTTATATTTAAATAAAGCCTGGTAAGCTCCTGAGAGCGTATTTAAATACAGGTTGATAAAGCCAGTTTATGGGCAATATTTAAATACCCTCTGTATTTTTAATATGGCCGGTAACAGGTGTGTAAATTCCACAGGGAGTGAACGGGATGTCATGGGAGTCCAATATTGTCACCTGAGTCTTAGATTGGGCCTGCCAGGCCGAGAATACCCTAACCCTAACCCTAGCCTAACCCTGGCTGACTCCAGGCCTAACCCTAATATAACCCAAACCCCTAACTCTAACTGTGACAGGTATATATCTTATCTACTGCCTTAGCGCTCATCTACTATAGACACTCTACATGTATGATATAATTATGATTTAACTTGACTTGATACTTTACGGTTCTCATTCTCTCGGCTGAGCAACACCTTCTGGCTTCCCTTCAACAGGTCACTCAATGCCCACACAGCAATACAGGTCCCCTTTGGCAGGTCACCCAATGCTCAGCCAGTGGTACAGCTCCTACTCAAGGGGATACTCGACCCACAGCTGGGGTTACAGGCATCTTACTATTTATACTCACCTCACAGCCTCATTCCACTCGACTCTCTTACATTCGGCCTATGGGATTCTCACATATTATACAACTGCTTCACACTAACCCAAACCCTAACCTAAACCTAACCCAACCTGGCCTAATATAGCCTTAATTGACCTTAACCCTAACCCTAACCCTAAAATCCACCTAATCCTAACCCTAACAGCAGGGGCAAGCCCCTGCACCCTATGATATTCTCAACCCTACACCCTAACCTAACCCCTAAACCTAGCCCTAACCCTAGCCCTAACTAGGCAATTCCCATGTTTGGCAATGGCCCAGACAGCTGCCTGAGCCATTGCATAGTACTTATACCTTACTGGAGTATATTTAAATATGCTCTCAGGAGCATATCACTCTTTATTTAAATATAACTAATGCCTCTGGTGCTAGGTGATGGTTCTGACTCTGATGACTCTGTGAGTAATGTTTCTTTCCATGTTTCACACCTTCGCTGGGTATTCCACATTTCAGGCCCCTGTTGTGATTTTCCTGTCTGTATTTGCTCTCTACTTGATGATGGTGCTCATTTCGCTCTTATACACCCAGAACTAGTGATATGCCTTGGCCTGGAACAATTGAAACTTACAAAGCCTGAACCTGTGTCTGCTGCTTTTTCATTGGACTGTATTAACTGAATATGTAAATGTTAAACTCTCTTCCATTGATGCCTCTTTCTCTTCTAAAACTGTTCCCTTCCTTATCATCCAGTTGCTTCTCGGTTTACCTTTTCTAACTCACAACTGTCTTGTTGTAGACTATGCCACTCGTTCTGTACTTACCTCCTCAGGTTATGACCTACTACACCTGGAAACTTCTTCACCTCCCTGAGCTTATACTTGTAGTAAAGATCCTGTCAAATTAAAATCTGAACTTTGTACCATTCAAAATCATGCCTATGAGAAATGTCATGTCCTAGTCAAAGAATTGAAGTCTGTGTGTGCCTTACGGGCTCCAACTTATCCTCCTATTGAGCATAAGTGCAATGTTATTGCTGCCTTGTGGGAATGTATTGAGAACCTGGGTGTACTGAAAGAACTCGAAGCAAAAGATACTTTCCTGTGCAACAAGTATAAGGCTATCTTTGAGCCTATACTGCATACTGAGGATCTGCCCATGTCAGTCATGGCTAAGATCCAACTGATAGATGCTGGCAAGTCAATCTGTGCCCACTCTTACTGGTGCCCAGAGAAGTACTGTGATGCTTGGCACATTTTACTTCAGAAGCATCTGGATAGCAGAAAAATTTGCCTGTCCAATTCACATTACACTTCTCCTTCCTTTATTGTCCCAAAAGTGGACCCCACTGCACTACCTAGATGGGTATGCAATTTCCATCAACTCAACAATAATACTGTCACCAATGCTTATACCTTACCTTGAATAGATGATATCCTATCTGATTGCGCTGAAGGCTGCATATGGGCTAAAATTGATATGACAGATTCCTTCTTTCAGACTCAGATGGACCCTGAGTTGGTAAAGTATACTGCTATTACAACACCTTTTGGCCTCTATGAGTGGCCGGTGATGCCTCAGGGCATGAAGAACTCTCGTTCAATCCATCAATGCAGAGTCTCATCCATGCTTTGTCACTTGATAGGTAAAATTTGCCATGTCTACATCAACGACATTATTATCTGGTCCCAGTTGATTGAAGAACACTACACCAATGTGGAACAGGTCCTTAAAGCCCTGTGTGATGCCTGTTTATTCTGTAACCCCCATAAGTGTGCACTTCAGGCAACCACATATTTGGTCTTATTAGTCTGCACTTTTGTTACATTGACCTTGCTAAAAAGACCCAAAAACCTAGGCAAAACCTGGGCAGCTAGGTCATGACCTTGGGATTTAGGTCATGACCTAAAAAATTGGTCATGACCTAGGTCAGGTTGGTCTTTTCCTGGGGTTGGTAGGTCATGGCCTGGGGTGAGATAGGATATGGCCTAGGTGGGGCAGGGCATGGTCTAGGTGAGGGAGGGGATAGTCTAGGTGAGGGAGGAGATGGTCTAGGAGGGGGAGGGTATAGTCTAGGAGGAGGAGGTTATGGTCTAGGAGGGGGATATATAGTTAGTTTAAGAGGTGAAGGGTGAGAGTGGAGGATGGTGAGATAGAGAATATAAGCAAGAATGAAATATCATAGAATCATGACAAGAAATGTGTAGTAACATATTGGGATTATTGGGATTTTTTACATATCTGTAGATTATGACAAGATCAAGCTAAGTCACAGTGCCCTGTTCTGGGTTGTCAGGCAAGAATGTGACTTACCTGACCTAGCTGATTCAGGTCATGACCTACTTTTTTAGGTCATGACCTACTTTTTAGGTCATGACCTGGGTGAACTAGGTCATGACCTACTTGACCTAGGTCATGACCTGGGTGAACTAGGTCATGACCTACTTGACCTAGGTCATGACCTGGGTGAACTAGGTCATGACCTACTTGACCTAGGTCATGACCTGGGTGAACTAGGTCATGACCTACTTGACCTAGTCATGACCTACTTGACCTAGTCATGACCTACCTGACCTAGGTCATGACCTGGATGAACTAGGTCATGACCTGGGTGGACTAGGTCATGACCCAAGCCAATTTAAAAATTACTAAATTAGGAAATTTTTCCATTTTTGCAGTGGATGAGGTCAAAGCTGTTTTTATTTCCAAATAAGGCAATTTTCAAACACCTTAACCGGTTTTATGTTTTTTTAATAGAGTTAGATACATTTGGAAATTTTTATAAATTACTATATTAGGCAATTTTATTTCAATAGACTTTATTTCTTAATTAGGCAATTTCAAAACTTTTGCAGTGGATGAGGCCAAAGCTGTTTTCATTGCCTAATTGAGAAGTGACAAATTTGCAGTGGATGAGGTCAAAGCTGATTTCATTACTTATTTGAAAAATGACAAATCTTTTGTAGTGGATGAGGTCAAAGCTGTTTTCACTACCCAATTAAGAAATGACAAAACTGAACACACAAACTGTGTACACTCTTTTCCTAAGGACAATAGAGTTTGCACTCGTATTGAAGAATCGAGTTCGACGGGGGATCTGCCTGTGATTTGGTCAGTCCCTACTCGTCTCTGGGAGGTATCTCCGAGGTACTGAAGTAGTGGTGGTGGTTGGGAAGAAAGAGATCTCTGTTGTCTCAGTATGAGTACGTAGATTATATACTGTAAAGATACTTAGATAATATGACGAGTTTCGTGTGTAGACGCGCATGAAGCTCGACATCCCCTCTCTACTTTAAAAAAGGAAGAAAGGGTAAGGGAAAGGGAAAGAAGAAACAAAGAAGTGAACACCAATACAAAGATATGGGTGCTCAGCATTGATGAATGGAAAGATAAAGGAATGTGAATGGACTAATAAATTGAACACACTTTGTATCGAGGCGGTGAAGATGCTGAAGGCATAATGGACATGTAGAAATGACTTGTGGACTGGACCAGAGCTTATAGACATAGCTCGTTGGACAGGGAGGGAACTGATAAATCATGACCTCGGGATCGGAAGGTCCCGACTGTGATAACCGAAGCTTATCGACAAAGCTTATCGGATAGGAAGGAAACTGATAAAATACAGGCTCGGGATTGGAAGGTCCCGACTCGTGGCACCTTTCCGAAGTCATCAAACGGACATAGGAGACGGAAAATACGGTGCGGTGTCCTCTTGATCTTCAAGAGATACGACACACCCAGGACAGTAGAGATAGATTGGAATGGCTATTGCGCAACGCGAGCCAGAGATTAATGGACGGGAAGAGTGTTGCCAAGATAAACATGTGAATAATCGATTAAAGAATTGACGAAATGATGAATCGACGCAGCCTAGCTGTCGATGATTGCGAAGCAATTGTCAAAATGGTGACCAACATGATAACGAGAAGGTGATCCTTGAGAATTCTGTGTCGAGATCATCCTCCAGATGGAAAATACCAGTATTGAGAATGATATGATCATCAGATCTCGGTCATGCCAAATCTCGTGAAACCCATTGAGCAAGATCAAGACAAGCTCAAAATCAAGACGAGCACCCATCCCAGCAACACGTTCCCTTCTCGAAATGACGGCGAGGGCGGCGGGATGAAGGAGCAGCAATAGGGGCTTGCTGAAAAGCGACGCGCTCAACATATGAGACAGTCGCCCGATGAAGTCAGCAAGTGAAATGAATTTATAAAGTTAATGAACGTGAGTGAAGTTCGACAGCGACGTCGGAGTAGTCCGAGAGGAATGAAATAGGGGTATTGACGATCTGCCTTGGATCCCCCCTCGCGGTGGGCTCCAGATGAGATACATTGACTGAGTCTATACTCGGAATCAAGTATCGAGTTCGACGGGGGATCTGCCTGTGATTTGGTCAGTCCCTACTCGTCTCTGGGAGGTATCTCCGAGGTACTGAAGTAGTGGTGGTGGTTGGGAAGAAAGAGATCTCTGTTGTCTCAGTATGAGTACGTAGATTATATACTGTAAAGATACTTAGATAATATGACGAGTTTCGTGTGTAGACGCGCATGAAGCTCGACAGCCCATAAAAGGAAATCAATGAAAAGTGTTGAGTCTAAAGATTGCTTGATATAACATGCAGATTGGCATGGATAAGGGTGATCCTTTTCATCCCCTGATGCCCTGATGTGCTGTCTACTCTTTCTGAGTCTCAGATATATTTAGATGGCCACTGGGAGATCAGTCTTTATTGATCTTTGAACTTTCTCATCAAAAACCCTCATTTTTTCGAAATTAGAGGATAAGTATCAGAGCATCCAGGGCAGGGTGGGCCACAGGCTTCTAGGACATTGTACCCTGGTATAATAGGTACATTTAGACGACTCAGGAGTAGCCTATACTGTCCTGGGAGAGTGGGTAATAATTGATCTCTGTATATGTATGCATAAATTTCGCTTTTTGGACCATCAAATCATTAATAGAGGCAGCTGTAGGCAAGGGATTGAGGAGAAACTCGAGGAATAGTGTATCAGGACTTGATATAGCATGTCTATAACAAAATATTCTCACTATCTGAAGTTCAAGATGTGACGATAAGTTTGACACAAGTATCAGACACTTAAGAACCCAGGAGTACTGGTACATCAAGATAAGGGAAGGGGTTATCAGGAAAAGGTTCTGATACCAATCTATGTATGACTAGCATGCTATATGCCAAGCTAGACAGTCTTCTCTTGCCTACAGCTCCCACTATTAATGATTTAACAGGCAAAAAAGCGAAATTTATGCCTAATTAGACAGGTATCACTTATTATCCACTCTCCCAGGACAGTATAGGCTACTCCTGAGTCGTCTAAATGTACCTATTATACCAGGGTACAATGTCCTAGAAGCCTGTGGCCCACCCTGCCCTGGATGCTCTGATACTTATCCTCTAATTTCGAAAAAATGAGGGTTTTTGATGAGAAAGTTCAAAGATCAATAAAGACTGATCTCCCAGTGGCCATCTAAATATATCTGAGACTCAGAAAGAGTAGACAGCACATCAGGGCATCAGGGGATGAAAAGGATCACCCTTATCCATGCCAATCTGCATGTTATATCAAGCAATCTTTAGACTCAACACTTTTCATTGATTTCCTTTTATGGGCATACAGCTTTGGCCTCATCCACTACAATCAAAGGTTATCCAAAAGATATTTTGCAATCCAGCCCCTTCCCACCACAGGATTGGCTTCATTTTAGGTGAGCAACCTATTCTGTGTATAAACAAAAGGTCTGGATGTCTACCACAAGCTATTGTCCTTAGGAAAAGAGTGTACACAGTTTGTGTGTTCAGTTTTGTCATTTCTTAATTGGGTAGTGAAAACAGCTTTGACCTCATCCACTGCAAAAGATTTGTCATTTTTCAAATAAGTAATGAAATCAGCATTGACCTCATCCACTGCAAATTTGTCACTTCTCAATTAGGCAATGAAAACAGCTTTGGCCTCATCCACTGCAAAAGTTTTAAAATTGCCTAATTAAGAAATAAAGTCTATTGAAATAAAATTGCCTAATATAGTAATTTATAAAAATTTCCAAATGTATCTAACTCTATTAAAAAAACATAAAACCGGTTAAGGTGTTTGAAAATTGCCTTATTTGGAAATAAAAACAGCTTTGACCTCATCCACTGCAAAAATGGAAAAATTTAGTAATTTTTAAATTGGCTTGGGTCATGACTTAGGCCAGGTAGGTCATGACCTAGTTCATCCAGGTCATGACCTAGGTCAGGTAGGTCATGACCTAGGTCAAGTAGGTCATGACCTAGTTCACCCAGGTCATGACCTAGGTCAAGTAGGTCATGACCTAGTTCACCCAGGTCATGACCTAGGTCAAGTAGGTCATGTAGGTCAAGTAGGTCATGACCTAGTTCACCCAGGTCATGACCTAGGTCAAGTAGGTCATGACCTAGTTCACCCAGGTCATGACCTAGGTCAAGTAGGTCATGACCTAAAAAAGTAGGTCATGACCTGAATCAGCTAGGTCAGGTAAGTCACATTCTTGCCTGACAACCCAGAACAGGGCACTGTGACTTAGCTTGATCTTGTCATAATCTACAGATATGTAAAAAATCCCAATAATCCCAATATGTTACTACACATTTCTTGTCATGATTCTATGATATTTCATTCTTGCTTATATTCTCTATCTCACCATTCTCCACTCTCACCCTTCACCTCTTAAACTAACTATATATCCCCCTCCTAGACCATAACCTCCTCCTAGACTATACCCTCCCCCTCCTAGACCATCCCCTCCCTCACCTAGACCATCCCCTCCCTCACCTAGACCATGCCCTGCCCCACCTAGGCCATATCCTATCTCACCCCAGGCCATGACCTACCAACCCCAGGAAAAGACCAACCTGACCTAGGTCATGACCAATTTTTTAGGTCATGACCTAATTCCCAGGTCATGACCTAAATCCCAAGGTCATGACCTAGCTGCCCAGGTTTTGCCTAGGTTTTTGGGTCTTTTTAGTAAGGTCAATGTTGTAGGAATTTGGATTGGAATATTTGCAAGTGCCTCCGTGTACAAACCTGGACTGACTCATATGGACTGGAGTCATAGTGTGTCAATATTGCATTGACTCATTTGTAGTACATAGTTACTGTGCATTGAGTCATTGACTGTGCAATGATTCTAAATGACTCATAATGACTTTACATGACTTGCCTGGACTTAAAGCAAGTCAATTCCCTTATGTAGTGTAGTATACAATTGTATAGTATATAAGTACCTAGTTTTATGGAATGAGACTCCATCGGGTTGTTGACCCAGGGCTTTACCCATCTCTACCCTCTGGTGTGCTTTTGTCCCCACATTTGGAGGATGAGCATAGCTTGTATTTGAATTTTCCCCCTTTACAACAACAAATGTAACAAAAGTGCAGACTAATAAGACCAAATATGTGGGTGACTGAACTGAAGTGTGATCTATTTTCTTTTGATGTCCGTTTCTTGGGACATTTTATCTCCCAAAAAGGCATCTCTGCTGATGATAAAAAGGTCAATAAGATCTTAGACTGGCCTACACCAAAAATGTTAAAGGAATTAAAAACCTTTCTGGGTTTGGTTCACTATGTTGCAGAATTCCTCCCAAGATTAGCCAAATTGACTGTGATCTTAATGAAACTCACACTTAAGGACATTGACAAGGACAACCTCCCATGGGAGGACTGTCACTCCAAAGCCTTTGCTCAAATAAAGTGTCTTGTTGCAAGCAGGGAATGCTTGACCGTTATTGATATCGACAAACTTGACACACACAGAATATTTGTTACCACAGATGCCAGTGATTTTTGTTCTGGCACTGTTTTGAGCTTCAGTGAGACTTGGGAGTCTGCGTGCCCTGTCTCCTTTGACTCTAAAATGTTTAAAGGTGCTGAGCTTAATTACCCGGTGCATGAAAAAGAGATGTTGGCTATCATATGTTCCCTGAAGAAATGGCACTGTGACTTGCTAGGGGTACTGTTTACCATCTTAACAGACCACCGTACCTTGGAGAACTTCCACACCCAAACAACTGGTTCATTAGCTTTATTATGATAAACTGGATAACTTATTGGCAGTGTATTATAATACAGCTGATAAGCCTGTATTATAATACCACTGATAACATACTGGCTGGGATGTCAGCTGGCACATGACTGATGATGCATATATTGACACAGCGATTTTTTGGGAACCAGGACCTGTGGGAAAAAACTGAGACCCCCCCCTTATATTGGGGCCCTCTCCCAGCTGCCACCCTAACCCTAGCCCACTGTACAGCCTCCCTGCCAATCTAACCCTAACCCAACCCCTAACCTACCCCTAACCTACCCTAACCCCTAATCTAAGATACCCTAGCCCACCTAACTCCTAGCCCTAACCCTAAATTAGGGTTAAGGTCCGGAACATTATTTGAAACCTAACCCTAACCTCAAACTAGCAGGGGCAAGCCCCTGCACCCCATTGATATTCTCACCCTAACCCTAACCCTAACTGAGTGCTCCCCATGCACATTACGACAGCCGTAGGTAGTTATCAGCCATATTATAATACAGCCTTATCAGATTTATTATAATACACTGCTGATAAGTTGTTGGGTTTTATTATAATACACCTATGTTTTCAGGTGACCCAAAAGGATCTATCCCATTGTCAGGCTCGCTGGATGGAATTCCTATCACAGTTTGATGCTTCCATTATCTATGTCACTGGAAAATTGAATACTGTAGCAGATGCATTGTCCTGTCGTGTTGACTCCACCAATGCGGTGTTTGACCCTGGCCAACATCTTTACTCTTATTGCAATGACACTGAGGATGAAAACCTCCTGATCCTTGCTGTTCTACCCAACTCTTGTTGGCATGTTGCCTCTTCACTGGCCTCCTTGTCTCCTTCAGAGATGGAGTCAGATGCTCCTACTATTGCTGCTACTCTCTCTCTATTACATCTGATTTGAAACTCTGGTTGACCCTTGGTGCAAATCTCTGGAGAACTCTGCTAAGGGCATGCCCCTTCTTTGGTTTGACACCTCCTCAGGACTGTGGTATATTGGAGACTGCTTGATCATTCCCCACTATGGCTCAATCTGAGAAGACTTATTCTGTCTAGCTCATGAAAATCTTGGCCACTTTGGCTTTGACAAATCTTATGCCGCCTTACGGGACTGTTACTACTGGCCCAATCTATGGTGCAACCTCAACAAAGCCTATGTCCTGGCCTGCAATGAATGTCAGCAGAACAAGGCCCCAACATCAAAGAAACTGGGTCCCTTGCATCCCCTACCTATTTCCAATGGTCATTTCTCCTCAGTCTCTATGGATTTCATCAGCCCCCTGCTGGAAGATAATGGGTTCAATTGCATACTCACTATTACTGACCAGCTTGGTGCTGATCTTCAAATTGTGCCATGCTGCACTGACATCAATGCAAAGCAGTGTGCACAATTATTCTTTGACCACTGGTACTGCAAGAACAGTCTACCCAACGACATCATCTGTGATCGTGACAAGTTGTTGATCTCTGGATTTTAGTCTGCTTTATGAGACATCTCCAGTGTCTGCCTTCATATGTCAACAGTGTATCACCCACAGTCTGATGGATACAGCGAACACCTGATGCAGTAGAGGGCCTCCAGACCAAAATTTCACAGTATGTACATCTCAATGTCATGATCTGAACTTTGAGCCAAGTAGAGATATCCTAGTGTGCACTTAATAAACTATCCTGCCATCAAGATACCCAGATGTGGGAACACCTGATGCAGTAGAGGGCCTCCAGACCAAAATTTCACAGTATGTACATCTCAATGTCATGATCTGAACTTTGAGCCAAGTAGAGATATCCTAGTGTGCACTTAATAAACTATCCTGCCATCAAGATACCCAGATGTGGAAATAACACTTTGGAGTCATCTAATATGATCCGAAGACATGATTCCCAAGTTTTTACTACTCTCTGAGACATAGAGCACACCCTATTCATGTTTGATTTCCTGAAAATTGCATGTACAGTCCATATATGACATTTAGCTCTCTGGCTACTCTCAAGGCCCCAATATTCCATGATAATTCCTCAAAAAATCAAGTTTTGAGGCAAAATCCACAAAGATCAGTGCATACCATTGTAGGGGATGCAAGGGACCTGGTTTCTTTGATGTTGGGGACTTGTTCCGCTGACATTCATCACAGGCCAGGACATAGGCTTTGTTGAGGTCGCACCATAGATTGGGCCAGTAGTAACAGTCCCGTAAGGCGGTAATTGGCTTGGTTCGTACTGGTATGTGAAAGGCGCTAGAAAACAACCTAACAAATACAAGACCGCACCTAACCAGACTATCAAATTATTTAAAGGGAGCAAGGCTGGGTTGTCAAAGATTCCCCAAAGAAGGTTAAGATATCGAATGTAAGATGATACACCAGCCAGTGTAGTGAAACAACTGAACTAGTGTAGACTATTGTCTAAGTTGTGGGCGTATGTCCAACCGAAAACCCAAATAACCAAATAACTGTGTGTGTGTGTGTCCAACAATAACCAAAACCAAAACCAATACAATGCAACTAGGACACTCCTGGGCAAACTCTGGCTCCAGCTAGCGCAATAGAAACAAGGTTGTGAAACACTCCTGGGCAAACTCTGGCTCCAGCTAGCGTAACACTGTAACGTCCCTGACCAAACTCTGGGTCAAGCTACAAAACTGTGAGTGAACTTAATCACTAGGAACTCGTACCACAATCTTAGTGGCTCGCTAATACTCGTTAAGAGCTAGCTAAGGAACCCTCACTCTGGAGCTGAATAATTCCTTACTAGAAGCCGTCTCCTCTAAGGAAGCAACTAGATTCACGCAAAAGATCTAACTGAATCTCAAGTGGGCGCAAAAGCTGTTACAAAGCTTCTATTACACCAATCCAAACTTTATAAAATAGAATATAATATTAACTTTGAAGAGAAAGCTAGACTCCGTATGTGCCCTAAACAAATGCCCAGTTACGGTGTTTGATTGACTTGGTACTTTTAAACCAGGGGGAATTAAGAGGACTAGTAGACTCCGGCGGTGAAGAGACCTTTGACTTCATCACAACGGGTGGTTATGAGAGGTGGCAAGATAACTTGATTTATGAGATAAATACATCATGCTTATATACTGGGTCCTTACTAGTTTAATACGAAAAGAGATGAAACAGAGTCAGAGAGAAATGGAGTGAGATGGAAATTCATGAAAGAGAGGAATTTAGCTAAGAAAGGAAACTCTCTGAGCCTGGACATATTGTACATTTATCTAGAAAACCGTCCCGATTTGGGTATCAAAGTAAAAGAAATTAAAATGTGTTAACATATTCTGGTCCTCACAGAATCTCATACCACAAATAACTGTTCCTTCCATCGGATGTTTCATGGCTCCACACAGGTACATGTCCACATGTTTATCCTCAAGGTCATCTGTTAGGTTTGAGCAAGTCCAGCTCAATCCCTTTAAGATAATAACATCTCCCAGCGATAGTTCACTTTGCTAGCTTTGAGTAGATACCAAGAACCCCAGAGATATGTGTGCTAGCACAATGCTCAGAGCTCATGGATCGTCAGAGCTGTGGCTTGGCAATAGCCTATCCACTGTAAGGTCATTGGGTTTATTGCAGTAGGACTTTCCTAGTCAATAGTTGGCCAATAATCAAATATCAAATTTGCCTAGCTTAATCATCTAGCAGCTGTGCCACATTGCAACCTGACTAGTCATTGTAACATGTTAAGATCTTCCTTCCAGTCCATAAGGCAATTGTAGATCTTATTCTCTGGCATCTGTCTTTCCACTAGCGCAGTACAAGGATTGCATTCCCCTTCTGATGCCTTCCCTGGGTAACGCCGCCGCCAGTACTCATCCCACTTCGAGACATCCAAGTATGCGGATTCGTGTATGCATTGGGGTGGGTAGAACTAGACTGACAATCTAGTGTTGATGTCTCTGGGCACCTCAAGTATCCTCGCTAGTTTAGTATCAGACTACACTTGTGGGCGTATTGTCACGACTAACTGAGTATTATTGCTGAGATACTAAGTGTTAGCTACAGTTATCATGTTTGGGCTCTGTATAACCCTCTTATTGTAGTTATAGCACATATACATTGTCAAAATATATGGCTACAAGCCTAAGCGCAAAATCTGCGTATTAGTGGCATAAGATTTGTCAAAGCCAAAGTGGCCAATTGGAACAAAAAAAATGTCACAGGTATTGGAACAAAAAAAAAATGAGTCACCAGCGCTACATGTACTAAATTTTTTCTGGCACCTGCAGCACACTACTAAATTTTGTAGTGGTCCAAACACACACAATTGGGATCTTATGAAATTTTATTTCAGGAGGTGGGGTCACAGGCCACACCCCTTATGAAGTGCTTGAAATGGTACAGTAGTACTCTTCAAGTCTTCATGACCATCATTTCAAAGTCCTCATCAACATCAAGTTCTGAGTTGTCAAATGTTAGATCCTTCCTTGCTATGCTTCAATTTCTTGCTTATCTCACTCTGCTGAAACTTTCTGTTGTCATCAAAGACTCAGAGTCTGACTAGATTGTGTCATGTGATTTATAATTGGCGCTTCAAATTCAAGTCTTGACAATTAATGATTGTTAGCGCTGCTGGTGTGGCAATCCCCAACTCAGGTTAGTGCATTCAGAGTAAGATAGTTTGGTGTTCGACATGGTTAATGAAAATACAGGTGAATTTGGAAGAGAGAAATGAGTTTTTAAGTAATTGATAGTAAGGAATGATTTGTTGTTTTACTCTTTCCCTTGGTGTCTACCATGGCTTTTGACAACCAAGTGTTGTTGCATGTTACTCTCCTGACCTCATCAGGATTCTCAGCAGGAATGGCATGTGTTGGATGCTGTGGGAGCCGCTGTGGAGTCTGTGCAGGTGCATTTCAGAGGAGAGGACTTCAGAATGGAAGGACCAACCCCAGGGGTGTTATTGTTGGGGACAGCAAGGGCACGCAAGGTTGTGCTTTTCTCAGTTGTCGTCAAAGGAAGCGTACTTAGGGTGAGGAAGGTTGGCATCAAGTTTGGAAACTGTGTTGCATTTTGAGTATAGAGCAGCAAGGTGATTAAGTCAATCATTGTTTTGAGCTGTGGCCTGGGCATCTGTAGAATTACGACTGACCTGTTTCAAATGTTCTTTCTCATTTCCTCAAACAGACAAGTGTTTTGAGCTAGTTCAATTTGAATCTTATTTTCCTGTGCAGCTTTGCAAATGGTAAGAGCATGAGATCAATAGAGGGAGGTACAGCAGGCACTGCATTCATCAATAAGTAACTGATTCCTGAACTCACTTTGATAAGTAGAAACCACATTCTTAAACAAATCTGAGTTCTGCGGCAAACCAGTACTAGTAAATTGAACAATAATATTTAAACATTGTGTTGCCATCCACTGCATGAATAGCTGCATTCCGCATAGTCAATGGTGTAGTAACAATAATGCACATAAACAATGCATCCAGTAAACAGATACTAGCAATTTCTTGCTGTTGTAAGTTTGACAACACAGGTTGTGCCCAAATGGGAATTGTACATTGTAATGATTGAAACAGTAAAGCAAAATTATTCATTTCTTCAACAGGCTCAGCTTAGACGTGGTCATCAAGCAAGAGAATATCAACCCAGAATCACCAAGCCCTACAGTAGCAATATAGAGATGTCAACTTGTAAACTTGTGATCATGACATCTGGCGCCATTACAGTGTCAGCAGTCGAGCTTTAAATAATGTGATGAGAAATTATTTCCTTATTGCAAATTTTGCACAATTTTTTTGTTCAATCGCACATTACAAGACCCTCTCTTCCCTTTGGTCAGAGTTGGGGACAACGCATCCTTTTTTTCCTTCCACCACTTGCATGGTCACCTTTTTTTTGCCATCTTCTGCTCTTTCCGCCATTACCCCTATTGTCATGTATACCATTCTCAAAAGTATCTATCAAGTCTTTGTATATCCTTATCCAGGCCATGCCGCAGCTTCCACCAACTTTTGGCTTGCAAAATGCATTGTTCATCTCAAATAATGTCTTCATATATCCTTATCTGGGCCATACTGCAGCTTCCACCAATGTTTGGCTCAAAAAACGCATCCTTCATCTCAAATAATGCAAAATTGCAAAAATTCAACATGAGTGAGTACCACAAAAGACTGCTTATGTGCGTATATGTGTTTTACAAGTGGTGACTTTAGATTTGACCCATTTTTTATGTTTTTACAATAGCAACCATGCACTTGTTTGACATTTGGTTTACAGCTCTGAAGTAAGTTTTAGTAGGGTTGATATAATATTTGTGTATGATGAGTGGCTCATACTGCAAAATCCACCTCAGCCACCATTAGAACAGTAAGATCTTGTTTAAGTTTTCAATGAGTTTGGCATTTTGTTTCACATTGGATGGATTTTGAGTAAGGATGGACACAACTCCCGGTTAGATTCCGGTACCTGCGGGTAACACCCATGGGAATGCCTGCCGGTAACGGGTTCCCATGAGTTAGACCCGGTCACAGGTCACCTTCTTGGGTGATTTCTGCAAGTAAACATGCAGGTATCTGTGATTTTATGCAGGTACCAGCAGGTTTACCTGCAAAAACCTGTGACTGGCAGGTCCCGGTACCGGTTCCCACAGATGCAGACCCGGTCACAGGTCGAGGGTTGATGCCACCGGTTACCTGCGCGGCATACCGGCACCCGGAGTCGTGTCCATCCTTAATTTTGAGACAAGTGTATGGGCATTTGTTTCATTTCTGGTGAATTTTGATTCTGATTGAAACAAGTGGCCATTGGTTGATGCATTTGTTTGACTTTGGATGGATTTTGAAACAAGTGTGTGGGGTGGTTTTGCATTCATCTTTTACTTCAGATGAACTTTGAAACAAACAAATGATCACTACTTTGTTAGAGTTATGATGACATCTGGAACAAATGGGCTAGTTTTTTAACTTTGAAACAAGTCTTGTTTTGACACCAATCAAATCAACTTCCAGATGCATGTTATTGAAGATAATGAAATCAATGAAGATGACCAGGGTGCTGCTGCTGCTTTGAAAAATGTAAATGTTTTTTTTTGTTATTATTTCTCTATCTAACAAAATTCCCAGCTGTATATTATCAATCAAGATGAAGATAAACACTGCAGGAAGAAAAGACAGTAATATAGCGACCTGAAAGACAGTAAATTTAACTGTACAATACATTAGGTAGTACTGTCTAGACAGGTAATCTTACTGTCTAGGACAGTCAAGATTACTGGCAAAGACAGTAAGGATTCCTGGCTGCATTCTCAAGAACTGTCTTTTGACAGTAATCCTTACTGTCTAAACAGTAGCCATAACTGTCCTAGGGCAGTAATCTGACTGTGTTAGGACAGTGATATCTAACGTACCGGGGCAGCTATTTCAACTGTCCACCTCATAATTACCCACATGAATCTGGTTATATTTGATGCATGGTATACCAAATACAACTACAGTAATACTAGTAACTACTCTAGCCTCACTTCTACATATGTACCTGTTGGCTGACCAAACACACATTCCATGTTAAGAAAAACAACTTACCTACTCTTGAAACCAGTGTCACTGCATGAAGTGGAAGTCGTCAGTGAACCTTCGGAAGGGCTGTCATATAGAGTTGTCATAAACCACAAGTACGGAAACTGTGAAACCACAACAGAAGAAAACTTGAAGAGCAAGAGACTCCGAGTCACCTATTCCCGTGATAAACTTTCAGCTGTCAGAGTCCCGAGTAGAGTTTTTGTCAGCCATGAGTGCGATGAAAGAAGGAATCACTCACATAAACCTAACCTAACCTAACCTGATACCGACTTGCACTGATACCGACTAACACGCAAAGTGAAAGCCATCGGTCAACTTATCCCGCAAAGTATCAAAGAAAAAATGACTCACCTATTCTTGGGCAATCGACTACAGTTCAGGGCCCTGTAATAAAGCTGACATCAGCTCACGCTTGTTGAAAAACAATAACTGTGCTATGGCCGCCACAGAAAATCATCAAAGAATACTCACCGATCCTGTGTAAAGCAAGCTTGTGGGAGACCGGGCAAATTGAGGTCAGTACTGCAAATGTGTTCAGATCAACTAGCGATAAGATGAAAGTAAACTTACCTCAATACCGAACACAAAGATCGAAGAAAAACTTACCTGGGTTGTCTCGAAAGAGATTTCCTGTGACATACCTCGCTCGTGTTTGTCAGGGAAGCCTTGAGGTAATAATTGATGTCGGATTGCTCACCAGCACCGCCCCCAGTGATGAAAACAGCAGTTTCTTTTGCTACAGCGGGGGTGTTCTTGTCTCCAGGTGGCCATACTACTTCTAGACCGAGGACCAAATAGCTGAGCACTGGTAAGCGTGGAGGCACAAAATATCCTGGAGCCAAAGTGACCTAAAAGAAAGTCAAAAAGCCCTCAAGATAGAGACACGCTGACTTAAAAAGTTTCGAGTACAAAAATTCTTCCGAAGTTGTTGAAATGTCCACTGGCACAGGTTCGAGTCAAAGACCCTAAAAACAAGATGTCGCCAATGAGGTATGGTCAGAGAAACAGGCGAAGAATGGCCAGGGCAAGTACACTCATCTAACCAAGTATTTGAGCTGACTAGGGAAACCTGGAGATAACTGACAAGTCTGAACACGGGATCAGGGGAATGGTAGCTTACATGAGGTCCAGGATCTCTTAACATCCATAACACTGGGTTTTCAACATCTTTGTCCAACCCCAATCACTGAAAAGATCCAATTTTGTCAATTTTGCCAAGAAGGGCCCAAGAAGAAGCTGAATCGGGCCAGATAAGCAAAAAAAATTGTCAACACAAAAGCAATGGACCGCCAGGAAGAGATAGATGTAGTTTTTAGTGAAGAAAGAAGGGGGAACATGGTGGTAGCAGAGAGAGACGCGACGCGTCTGTCAGAAAAGTCAATGACGTCATATTAAATGTGGCTGTGTCGCCATCGAAAAATCGCTAAGTCCAACCTCAGTGACTTGTTCACCCTTCATGCATGTTGTACATATCCTTTGCAGTCCAAAGTGTAAATCGAGCTTCGAAATTACCATGTCAGTAATAAATTCAATTCAATTTACAACCTCTTGGCGTCACGGCAAGAGAAACTTAAGTACAGAAATACTAATATTCAATTTTTTGAGATTTCGCAAAAGATTTCGAGTTGTGGTCCATGAATTGATTATACGTAGGAAGGAAGGAAGCTGGCGAGAGGGTCCCATAAGGAAAATTCGAAGCCCAAGCTATGTACATGGTATCCCTAATGTGCGCCGCGGACGCCAGATAGTACTAAGACATTGTTAATAGGCACCTTGTAGCATCCTCCAGATTGAATATATAGTATAAAGTTCTCGATTCTGTGAGCTGACTACTCGTTGATCTCGGAGCATTGTGGCATGGGGGGAATCCAAACATGCAGACTCCTGGCAGTGCAGATGCAACCCTTGCACTACAGGAGTCCATATGGTTTATCCTCACCGCTGCGTTAGAAGTTGAACCGGCATATCCTCCACTCTCTCGGGACCTTATCATGGTACCTTTCTTTCCATCTGAGCCGCTCCACCGCCAGTGACTGAGACGGCATGAGCAAACGAGGTACATAGCTGTTCCAATGCCACTCAGTACACCTGTAATATATGCTAAGATTTTTATTTACATTTTGAGCTGTTTGTTGCATGGTAGAGATCATAGAACTGATGTCAGAATAATAATACCTGACCAGAGGATATCAGATAGTTACTATGAGTAACTGACCTATCAATAATAGACAGTAGGCATAACTGTCCTATGAAAGACAGTACAGATTACTGACCTATGAATAATGGACAGTACATACTACTGCCTACACAAAAGGACATTAGGCATAACTGTCTTCATAGGCATTACATATAACTGTCCTATGAAAGACAGTACAGATTACTGTATTTAACCGAAATTACTGCCTTCTCTTCCCGTAGTGTAAAGAGGTTGGAGTACACATCTTTTGTTTCAGGGGAGTGTTAACATTCATTTCGAAAATCAATAAAGGGGGAGGAGGCCAGAGGCTAACAGAAGCTGATGGAAAACTTGAAGAAGCCAAAGACATTGATTCTGAGATACCTCTTTCACCTCCTGGTGCTGCTAACACCTCGCTGGAATTCCTGGGAGAGTATCATTCAGGAGAAGAGAGTGACAACAAGAATATGTTAAGTTCTAATGAAGAGGTAGAAATGATCCCAGTAAGTTTTTTTTTCTTTTTAAAAAAAAAAAACCAAACTCCTAAACCAAATAACAATATACATTTCAGGCTCCTGTAACAGCCTTTGACCAGGACCTCCATTTCTTGGGCTATGCCAGCAGCCAGAGTCAATGTTGTTCTGGAGTTTTGTGGTGGGAAAGGACCAAAACTTGTTCAATCTGCAGTGAATCCAGAAGACCACTGTAGAAACCCGCTTGCGATGATTCATAAGGAAAGATTTAAGTATACACCTGCGTGCCAAAGAGCCGTATGAGCCGGACGATGGCCAGTTGGAACTTGAGTTTCCAAATCATGGTGTATGTCATTTACTAGGGAAAGATAGGGGAGCTTTCAGTTGGACAGTACTGGCCATGTTACGTGTTACGAAGTTAAGAATAGTGACCTATGGTGTCTGGGGGTAACCACGCCTCTCCAGCAACGACAGGTACTCGTACACTGAGTGACGAATAGTAGTCGATTGGTAAAGCAAGATCCCATGAAATGGGGGAACCACCGGGAATAGCGGGAGACACTCTGGAATGACGATGCTGACCAAGTTGATGGATAGTTCCGAAGCAATGTTGCCTACGTACTGCCAATTGGGCCTATCATCTCCTATCATCTACTTATCAGTGGGGACAGTGGAAAATAAATCTTTTATGTAAGTAATGGAGATGACTCAGAGGCGAGGGCGAAGACAGGAAGTACCAGCTACAAACGCCGTTTCCGAAGGAAATCTTATCTATCCATTAATAATTTGGCCAGTAATGATTTGGTCAGTATCGTCATTCCAGAGCGTCTCCCGCTATTCCCGGTGGTTTCTTCCAATTCATGGGATCTTACTTTACCAATGGACTCTATTCGTATTCGGATCTCTGATATCATTGACAAGGCGTTCAATTCAAGGGCACAGACCCCAACGCGGCGTGGATCCTGGAGAAGAATACTACTAATAGTATATAATACACCAGCAACGACCAAGCTTGACTCTTATAGAGAAAGCAGACTATAAGGACAGGTAACAGAGTACAGTTGTATCGCAACGTGCTACCCCAGGATAGCCCATAGTCTATCACTAGAATGAGGAGAGAACCAAGTCTACATGCAGCCGTGGCCGCACTGTGGCCTTAATGGCAACTCCTTATGTTAGTACCCAGCTGTGAAATTGCCGCACCAATGCCTCTCCATTCAGTATTTTTAGTATATTGGTTACAAGTAAATTCCACCTGTTCATACAATCGTAGCATACCCTAAGTCCACAGTCATTTCGATATCAGAAAATCTATATGAAAATGAGCGAGATGCGGGAAATTATTTGCGTGTACCGATTAAGCTATCAACATACGGCGGCATTGGCATAGACTTCAGTTAAAAGGCTTCGAGAACGACTGCAGAGTCATCACCCAGACCACCATGGATTTCCGCACCGCTCAAGGATTGCATTCTTCAACCTTCTCTCCTCCTCCTGATGCTGGAGAAGGATTCAACATACTTACTGTACATGATTTTCATGCCAAACATAACCCGAACCATCCAGTTTTTCGATACATGGCCGACGATCATCAGGGAGTCAAGACCATATTCTGGAATGAAGCAGTTCGAGCGTTCTATGCTGCATCCCTTTTAGTAAGAGCGATGGTGAAAACCGATGCTATAAACCCTGTCATCTCGATCTTAGCGTCTTTGGGTGAGCTTCAGCCTGTGTATTTCTCGCTCACGTTGAATCAAGCTAATACTTACTAGATCCCATCACATACTTTGCTCTCATTGAAGGCATCATGCGTGCAGGCTGCACTCCCTTTCCGATATCTACTCGCAATTCCGACATAGCAATTGCTCATCTTTTGAGAACCACGGATTCTCAACACCTGTTTGTTAGCCCAGATATTGCTATGCAGGAGCTAGCTGCGAAAGCATGCTCAAGACTCGTGCTTCATGGCGATGTGAATGAAAAAGCAAAGCAGAATCCCATTACTATTATTTCCACACCAGTTTTTGAAGACCTGTTCCAAGAACAAGGTTTGAAACTCGAGTCGTCTACAATAATCGAGACAGAAAGGACTGCTATTATTTTGCATTCCTCTGGTGAGTATTTAATTTCAAATTGACAATGTGGGATACAACTCCGACCTTGACTCCGATATACTACAGGTTCCACCTCAGCTTTCCCGAAACCTATTGGAATATCTCATCGCGATTTCCTCAGCCGGGGCAAAGCGCAATGTGAGTTATCAACTACTACTCTTAGTACTTTGCTGAACTTAGTTCAAGATTATGGAGAATTTGATTATTGTGGCGAGATCATGTCTATTGCAGGGGTCCCCATGTATCGTATGTAAGGATTATTCAATTATCCATACTTACTCAGAATATGTGTGCAGATGCCATGGGTCTTGACCGGATGCTTGAAATGGTGTGTATTACTACTACTAGCCCAGAACAGTATTATGAACCCGATTACAGGCTCTGACTGGCATGACGCTTGTGACATTCCCGCCTTCAAACCCTCCTCTCATCCCAACACCGGAAAATGTCTTTCATGCCGCAGTCACTACAAAATCTACCCTCATATGTACCGTCCCTTCATTCCTAGAGGTAACCATTTTCCAAATTTCTATCAAAACTCTGCTAATTTGAATAGGAATGGGCTAAAGATCCGAAAAAGGTTGGAGTATTGGAGGCATTTAAAAGAGTGGTGAGTTTGTCTTTTTTGACCTTGGCTTCAGTCGCTTACTGTGTACTCGTGTTATAATCCAGCACGTCGGTGGAGGGACCCTTGTCACATCTGTCGGAGACATTCTAGTAGGCCAAGGTGTAAAAGTTATCCTCATCTATGCATCGTAAATAAGTTTAACTCCTCGGTTATGTGTCATGGCACTAACTCGAAATATGATAGAACTGAGGTAGGACCAATGATGGAGCACAGATGCAAGTACTATTTCTTGGTCAACAGGCATCGTAAGCTCATTGAACTGACCGACTCGGATACTTAATAGCACAAATACCCCCGGAGGGATGGAATTACTTCACAGTAAGAATCATGAATATCATTGATGTTTTCAAAGCATTCTAATCCCGAGTTTTTACGCTTAGCTTGGGGCAACGATCGATCCGTTTTTGGTTCCCAGCTACCAATATGGGCAAAATACCTATAGGCTTATAGTGAAAGTAAGCACCCATACTGCTGATCTCATATAACTAGCATAACATGCACGTTTAGAAATGTAAAACTCGGTCACCCGCCGTTTTCAATACTACCGTCGATGGCCAGCCAGCGTTTGATACCAATGATCTACTTGTCCGTCATCCTATCAACGCTAATCTGTTCAGAATGTACGGTAGAGCTGGTAAATCTTCATATCGGTTGTCACTGGTACTTGTCTTAACCATACTGCAGATGAACAAATCAAGCATTCTGTACTTGTCTAATCGTGCAGTTATGGTGTTGCGACTCATGCCCAGTTTTTTCATAGACAGGCGAAATGACTAACCCTGGACCAATAGGTAGTCCAATGATTCAAATTGTCGATGCTAAACTTAATGCTATCTGCTCTCAGAACGACTTCTGTTGGAAGACCGAAAAATTGCTCATGCTATTGTTTTTGGTCGAGAAAAATTCCAAGCTGGCGTCCTCATTTCGCCTTCCTCCGATCTTGCATTTGATCCTGAAGATTTGGATAAGTTATCTGAATATCGTAACTTGATCTGGTTAGTCGTCGTTTTGTTTATCGGGATGATCTGAGATTAATGTGCTGTTGCACCAGGGAAACCGTTCTACATGCAACCAAAGATGCGCCACAACATTCCAAGATAATCAAAGAGGTAAGCATTCTCGTTGTACTGCGAAGTTTCATAATATGTAAAAATTTTCGACAGTTAATCGTTGTTGTTAATCCATCGAAACCTCTGCAGCTTACTGCAAAAGGCACTCTACGGCGTCAAGTATCACTCGACGCCTATCACGATGAAATAGAAAATGCCTACGAAGCCCTTGAAGTGGCTTCGCAGCCGGAGATAAAAGCACCCACCACCTGGGATCTTAAAGCTGTGGAAAATTTTGTTTCCGAAGTAGTGATTAAGTCACTGGGGTTCAAGGTGGATGAACATGATAGTATTTTCCAAGTTGGAGCGGATAGGTTCGTCATATTAATCCCTTTTTGGAACTTGTCATTTTAAAATATAGCTTGTGGGCCCTTCGCAGCTTGATCGCAACGTATATCCGAAATACTATCATTCGCGGACTCCGAGATACATCTATCGTTTCTGCGTCCGCCATTCAAGCGATCCCCCGGAATTTCATATACGATAACCCATCCATTGCCTCTCTATGCAAGTCTGTTTTTGATATCGCCAATTCCAATGTTTCCTTCGTCAGTAACGGGAACGAGATCGAAGGAGAACAGGACGAGCCAGACCCGGAAGCAGGGTATCAATGGCCTAAAATGGGTCAACCGGGTCAAACAATTCTGCAAGTACGCAAAGGGAAAGGAGAACCCCCACTTATCATCATACATGGAGCTGGAGGGAACATTGACGTGATGGCACCTTTGCAGGAAAAATTCAGATCTGCATTGTGGTTTGTACAGGGTACACCTGATTTACCTAAGGTGAGTCTGCGGGGGGATGCAGCGTACTATTATCATAAAATGAAGGTAAGAGGTCTGAGTGTATACTTGATTTATTTATCCTGATCCATTTTCTGTAGGAACTACGGCCTCATGGGCCCTACCGTCTTGCAGTGAGTATACAAGCTTGAATTCAAGTTCCTCCTGAGCTTACAAAACTAGACATATTCTGGGACTCATCTACTTGGATTTCTTATCGCCGAAATGATGCTTAAAAACGGCGATGAACTTATCCAGCTATCTCTGATAGATCATACCCCATCCATGATGTTCAGTGGCCTATTAGACTCACTGGATGCTGAGTTTACAGGAAAATTCGACATCACTGGCAAGGATTTCCGAGAACGCTACCAAGAGCGTATGATATACGGTTTATTCGAGATTGGGGCTCGTGAAGATCGCTCGGAAGTCCAAAAGGTGTTCATGCGTGCATGGCAAGGACTTCCCTCCCCAGATCACTATAACCAGATGGCCCAGACGGCAAAAGCATATATGGATCGGACTTGGGATTTCATTGCGCAGCTTCCTGGCTATCAGGATCCTACTCAAAGTAGCTGGGAGAAGATCTTATTCGCAGTAGAGAAGTGGTTGAAAGGGATTACACTTGAGATTCCTGTAACAGTTTACGTGGCCTCCAAAGGTGTGCTTGCTAATGTCCAGGATCCATTGGAAAGGGAGAAATGGAGTGATTTGGGTATACGCCGATGCTTCCCAGATTCACGAGTCATTCATGTTGAAGCTGGGCATGCCTCGATTGTATGGAATGAGACAGTCATAAAGGATTTAGAAAGAGGGTATTTGACAGCTTGATTTACCCCCATTGTTGCGGGGTTTATCATTTCTAAGCGGAACTGCAGTGCATGTTTACCTGATTACCTTACTGTACAATTAGAATTGAAAATATGTATGGAGTTATGGAAAACCTTCTCCCCTCTGCTACCGAGAACTTCCCAGAGAGGGTGCAAGTGACTGCAGAGTCTGTTCTGTGATTGCGACAAAACACAATACCAAAAGCTTCTAATCATTCTGCAGTGGTTCTGGAACGTCCTTCGGATGAATGTACTAGTGTAAGGAGCTGCATTTCATAATGAGCCTAGGAATAGGTAGCAGTAAGTATCTTTGGGGCGTTTGTCAGTGTTATCGCAAAACACTGGCATTAGTAGGAACCTGGAATCATCATAGTGGCAAGTGCTACAAATTCTGTGCGCAATTGCTAGATACGATCAGTACCCACTGTAGCACGAAAGAGTCATCTTAGCTGCTGAGAAGAGGCCTCGAGCGGGTTAGGAGGGATATGGAACACATGAAAGACTCCATTGAAGCAGTGTTCGCCCTTAAGGCCTTAAATCAAGGTTTGAAAATCTTTAAGGATTTGGCAGTGTTGAGGCTTAAGGGCCTGTTCAGCACCGATACTAGATGCAAGTTTTCGTCAACACCCTCACAGATATCGAATCATCGATCATAGCGGCCGGACGAACTCGCACATAAAGTGGTCCAATGTTGTAGATTCTCTCGCTCCGCAACAGCCGGTCCCCATCCAAGAGAAGCCAACTAAAGTCGTTTGCGCCCTCAGAGTAGATATCTAGAAGCCAGAATGGTATTTTGTCTCTCTAAAGGCAAGCGTTGGAGTGAGGACTGTAATGCCGAAGGTCGCCTTCACCGTCTACCTGGACCAGGACTCGAGCGTTGTGTGGTCACTACCATTAATTACTAGTCGACTGAAGACATGCAAATCGGCAAGCATCGCAAAGAAGACCCACATCTCACAACCCATGCGAGCTTCGGCGAGTGGAACCAAGACCGAGCCCACAAGAAGCGCAAACAGATGAAAACATTTCGAGGAAGCGTAGGAGGCGCACGTCATGAGAGACCTTGCGAGGTGTTCGCGTCCGGTAAGAGCTATGTAGTCAGTACCGTTATTCTCGACGTCTGCCCTCATCGTCTGGGATCAGAATTTTGTACATTAATCACTTCCAGTACATCGGGTAATTGAACTGGGCGAGCTTGAGGTGTTTGAACAATCACGTATAAAACCCCATTCGGATAGGCTGATTCCAAGTCCCGCTGCCATCGCATAAAGTCCCCAGAAGAAGTTTGTCCCTTGTTCAAATTTTCCATGACATCGTAAGAGGATGGTCGATAGAGTGGGCCAGAGACATCCAGATGAGACGGTATATTAAATAATGATTGAGAAGGGAAAGCGCGAATGACTTTTTTTGACTTTTTTAAAATCGTGTGACACAACATGAACGTTGGCTTCAACAGTGTTGTGTCATGGTATGTATGTATAAAGAACTTGCTGTGGTTGTTTGTTCGACCTCACTGATAAACGTTGATTTTTGAAGAGTGAAGTACAAACTTCTTTTAGCGCCTAACACAATTATCTCCTTGTCTTCTATCCAAGATGTCGGACGAAGAGATCAACCCTTACGAGCTTCTCGAAGTCAAGACAGAGTCTACAGACCAAGAAATACGGACTGCTTATCGCCAACGCTCTCTCAAAGTCCATCCAGATCGAGTCAGTAAGTGCCCATAATTTCAGAACAATTTTCAGCTTACAGTATTGTGCTCTAGAACAGAAATAATCCTGATGCTGGTAATTCTTTCCCGACGGCGATGAACTGTCCTCCGCTTACCCGTCCTCCTAGCACGCAAGTTCCACGAATTAAATCAAGCGTATGAACTTCTACTTGATCCTTTACGCCGACTTGCTTTGGATGCCAAGCTTCGAGTCAAACAAGCACGGAATGAGAGGTATAAGACTTTTGATCTCAAACGAAAGACTATGGTCGATGAGCTGGAGGAACGGGAGCGGGCGTTCAAGAAGTCAAAAGTAGACAAACAGAAGGAAGAGGCCTCACGGTGGCAGGAGACGGAAAAGATCAAAGATGAAGGCAGACGGCTACGGGAGGAGAAGATGAAAGAGGCTGAGAAGAGGGAGCAGGAAGCAAGTCAGATGGCGAAAGAAGAACAGGAAATGGATGCACCACCTACTCTTCGTAAGTTTATCTCGATTTATCTCTTGTTCTTTTAGTGGCTGACATATTTGCTGTAGAAACTACAGACACTACTGTTCGCGTAAAATACACTCTGTCTGAACACCCATCTCTGACGACAGCAGATGCCCTGGCCTCCCTCTTTTCCTCGTTCGGAGCTACCGATGTCGATAGTATCGTCGTATCACTGAAACCTCCGAAAAAGGCCCCTCACAAGCCGCCAAAGCATGGAACTGCACTGATTCCTTTTAAGCGTATTGGTGATGCGTTTGCTGCTGTCTGTGCAAGCGACCGTACCGAACGTGGTCTAGGTGGCATTCAGGTCGGTTGGATTGGCGGCGTTGAACCTGAAATCCTAGAGTGGTTGCGAAAGAAAGGACATTTGGGACCTCAGGCTAGTGGACTATCTAGCGAACCTAGTGTACAGCGGTCTGAAGAGAAAGCCCCACCACCGCAAACACAGAATAGCGCCTCTGGCACGACTGCGTTTTCCTCATTTCCGTCATCTTTGGTATGCTTTCGCTCTAAAAATCATATTTAAATGCTTACGGAATTCTTCTGCTCGATAGCCTGATTTATTTTCAAAACCTGTCGAAACGCCCAAGGTAGGGGGACTGGATTATGAGTCTCTGACTCTGATGCGTATGAGGCAAGCGGAAAAGGACAGACTTGAACGCGAAATTTTGGAGCAGGAAGCCCGCGAAACTTGACTTGAAGTTGTGCCTTTCTACCTTGGTGGGCTGCGATACTTTGCGAACGCTGGTTGGTGCCCTCTTTCGCCGAGAACAGTGCCTGTGTACAGCTACAAGATGATGTGGAGATTTTGCGTGGTTCGCGCATGGTGCTCATTTGGCCATTGGTCGCTGGCTGACTGTGTATATAACATTGGTTGAACACCCTAAACTAAACTATTTACTCGAGTGTTATGAAGCGCGAGAGTAGGCTCGCCATAAGAAAACGAAAACGAAGCAATGCCGTTATATTTAGAAAAGCGAGGTCTCGGCATTTGCCGTCAGTTTCCCAGAACTACCTTTCCACATTGTCGGTCAACTGAAAAGCATTTGCTCGTCGTAGGCAACGCTCAGCTCGGCCTTTTTCTCCCTTCTACTTCGATATAAGCTGTCAAATACATTGGCTTTGTATCCTTACTTCTCTTTCCCTGTCACTTTGTTTGCGTAATCTGTCTGGTGTCTGGACTACCTGTGTTTTGTGTAAACCTTCTCTTTTTCTTACCCTTCTTTAAGCCGATCCTTATATTGGATGGCGTCCAACCGATCCAAGACTCAACGGAAAGGTGCTTCAGGCTCTGCAGGGTGAGACTTTCCAAATAATCATGTTGTTGCTGGCTTGTCTGCTAATTATTTGTACAGCCGTGCTCCTGCTTGGTCTGGCGCTCGCGCCTCTCCCACTTTTTCTCCTACCAGCAGCTCTCCCCGTGCAAACCAAGGCTCGTTTTCCCCTTTGGCCCAACCAAATGGGAATCGCACCGATAACCCGCAAGACCGCGTACTACAGTCTCTATCTGGTCTTACTGTTCGTGTTGTTTAAGCTTTGTCCCACAACATCTGAAAACCTTATTTGATACGCAGGGTACAACCATAACGCTTACCACCAAGACGTCACAGCGATATGAAGCCGTAGTCGCTTCTACCAGCAGCGAAGGCGACACCACCGGTGTCACCCTCAAAGACGTCAAAGAACTCACTAATCCTGGCGCAGCGTTAAAAGACCAACTTTTTATTGCATCGACAAATATCGAGGACTGGAGTTCTGGTCCGGCTGACGCCAAATTTACTAACGGAGACAGTGAGCAGCTATTGGCAAAGTGATGGAAATTTCGTGTCGCTGACACCACACAGCGTTCCAAACGGATGCAGACATTGGCAGAAAAAAGGCGAACGGTGGAGAAAAAGAACTTCAAGCCTGGCAGGCGCCTCTCGACGCACCAGCTCCTTCTGAAGCTTCGCAATTTGCGCGCGGCGACGACGTTACATTTGGCCCAGGCTCTGGTAACTCGTCCTGGGACCAATTTGCGGTGAACGAGAAGCTTTTCGGTGTAAAAGCTACCTACGACGAAGATGCGTACACGACCAAGTTGGACCGTAGCGCTCCAGATTTCAAAGAACGTGCACGAGAGGCGCAGAAGATTGCAGATGAAATCCTAGGGGTTAGTCGTGAAGTTTTGTTCATATTCTTTTATGCTCAATCTTTTGGTTCTTTAGGCTAGCTCGGCCAATCCACACATCGCAGAGGAGAGGAATCATGTTGATGACAGCGGTATCAATGAGGAAGACAAGTATGTCCCTTCCAATAGTGTGCTCACTCGTGATATTGATGTTATAACCAGGTACGGTGCTGTCGTCCGGGGTACCAACGCGTACGTTCCTCCTGGTGCAAGGAAAACCACACCAGCAGCAGTGGGTCCCAACAACGTAAAGGCTGACATACCTAAGGTATCTGTCAATGGTCCTGACGGTACAACTGTTGCCTCCACTCAGTCCCAGTCTCCCGGTCCTTCATCGAAAACTCCTTCCCCTGCTCCCAACGCCAACAAAGTAATTCCTAACCGTAAATTCTTCTTCAAACACTGATGAAGTTTCTATCAGTCACCTGCAGATGCCCTACCAGCATTAAGGGAGTTTGTTGCCAACGAAAAGCAGCGCTTAACAGAGAAACGTCAAGCACTTGCAAAGAGCGAAATGGATAAGCGCATGGCAGATCTTGTCAAATTCAGTCAAAGCTTTAAGGTCCCAGCTTTCTTATGGTCTTTGAAACTATGTGCTGACCATACTTTAGCTGAACAAACCTATTCCAGATGATCTTGTGCCAATCCTAGCAAAAGACGAGGAGAAACAGAAGCAGATTCGTGAAAAGTCAACCATGGACGCAAGTTCTTCTCAGGCTCGTAACATCGGCGCGTCAATCACCGCACATGCAGTTCCGGCGCGCGGGCAGCATGCTCCAACAGTGAAGGTCGCTGCACCCCCTGCTGCTGCTGCCAAGACCGCAACTCAAATCGTTGCACCCAGTGGTACTGTTCAGAAAGTTGCTAATAAGACTGAAGCGACCAGACCCGCCAAGCCTATGATGTTTATCCAGGCTATTCCGCCATTCAAGGGAAGCAAAAGACAGTCTCTTCAGCCGTCTTCAAATACGAATTCTGTCGATACAAGCTCTTCGACGACTCAACCACCCGCGCCAGCGAAGGCTACCACCCCGCCTAATAGTGCAGCGGTCAACGCAGCGACGGCAGCAGCGAAATTAAATCTCAATGCGAAGACGTTTAAACCAAACCCGAAAGCTCCGCTTTTCACTCCCGTACGCTTCTGTTCGCCTTACCGGATTGTTAACTAATTCATTATTCGTCAGGGAGCACCCTCCCTGGACCTAGCTCGTCAAATAACCACTCTCTGTCATCGTCTGTGTCTCCTGTGCCTAAAGAACCTGTAAGCTGACCTGACTTTTACCCAAAGTCTCAACCAACGACTAATGACGACTAAAGCAGGGTCCCACGACGCCGAATCCCTTCTTCGGCACCCGTCCGATCAAGAAAGGCCCTCCAGTCAATGTGAAAGATGACTTCAACCCTTTCAAGCACAACAAGTTTGTGGATGCATCCAGTGTTGGTGAGTAGATACAAGTTGTTTACTAGTTCTCATATCTGACTGAAAATCTTAGCTGCTGTGTGGCCTTATAATGGAAAGCGATACATGTTATTGTTTCCTACCCCTCAGCATGCTCCTCAGGCTCCACACATGGCTGCTCCTCCGCCTATCATGCCTCCTCCTCCTCCATATGAGGAAGATCCAAACCAGCGCGCTGCTGCTGCCGCCACTGGTGCGTATGTGTATTATGCTCCCACTTATTATCCTGGTCAAGTACGAAAATTTCCACATACCGGTCTGCTTTCTGATAACACTGATTCACTATTCTTCAGCCTATGATGCCTGGAATGCCACCTCCTGGACCTCCAGGTACATTTATGCCTCCTTATATGCAGCACATGCACTATCCTCCCGGTATGCCCCCTAATGGTAAGGAAACCATGAACTTTCCACCCAGATGGCCCTCAATGTTCCATTTAGCCATGTATGCCCCCCCTGGGATGGGTCAGATGCCGCGTCAGTTTTTGTGTTTTAACTGTGTTTGCGTATCTAATCCCTGTTTCGTAGCCTATATGCAAGCTCCACCCCCTGGAAGTTATGCTCCTCCACCAAACGGCCCTGGTCCTCGACCCTCAATGCCACCGACTCCTATCCCTGCCCATGCCCATCCATACTACCACCAAAGCCCTCAATGTGCGCTCTTCCTTTCTATACTTTCTCTCCGTCTAACATTGACTGTCTCCAGTACAACCCGCAGTTCCTTATCCCATGATGATGCCGCCACCCCCAAGTGGTGTATCTCACCCGTACGACGGCTCAGCAGCACCTCCTGTGCAAATGGGAGGCCACGCTTAATTCTAATGCACTCAGACTGGTGCAAGTCGGGCTTGGATTTAGAGTGGCATCGCTATACGGAAAAGGAGGAGATTCATCTCGCATTCTCGTTGTCGCCAGGAACCTGTGTGTAGCCGTCGTCTAGTGCTTTCTTTGTCACTATGGATTCTGGAATACTACCCCTTTTGAAACTCGCATGATATGCACCGATTACCCAAGACTGGCGTCCCGACTAATGTGATAATGAGTTGGTATGTATGTAGATATCGCATCACCCGTTGCCGTCGAAGCTTGTTTGTCGAAGCATGGAAGGACTGCGACTTAACCTTTCCGACAAGTGTCGCATAAGTCCATTGCAGACTTGTGTGTTCGTAGGTAAGTATAGTAACAGCTATCGTAAACATGCCATCTCGACTTTCTTCAGCAAACCCTTCAAAGTACCAGTAGTTCGATTGCAATTTGCTTGAAGCCAAGCCTCCATCTCTACCCGAATAGATCCCAGTTCGTCTGGAATCGGCATCCGACCGTCGGGTCGGACAGAGGTTGGATTGAGTAACGCGTCGAACAGACGCCCCCACAACTCGGTTTGCCAGTATCGCTTCAACGGAGTGGCGAATTTTAACCTTGTCCTGTCATCGGCAGAAGTTGACGAGCTGAACGAACTGGCCTGAATGTACTTCCCATAAAACATGCAGTAGACAATGCTTGCGAGACCAAAGTAGTCTGTTTGGAAAGTCCAAGGCTTTCCTTGCTGTATTTCCATACAATCACGTTCGTCGGTGGCCCAATCCGCGATAAACTGCTGGTTTACCGGAAACAAACGTGTGTCGATAGTCCGACCAAAGTCAATGACTTTCAGTCCTTTGTGGATCCAGCCCCCGTCACCAGAAGGTTGATATGCACTTGACCATGCGGAAGCTCCTCCGGGAACATCTTCCAAACGCAGCAAACAGTTGTCAATCTTCAGATCTCCATGGATAAACCCAATGTTATGCATGGTCTCTAGAAGCCGTAGTAGTTCCACAGTAAAGAACATTACCAATAGCTCGTCCAAGCATGCACCTTGCTGGGACACGCCGGCGGAATCAGCTGTATTGACAATGTCCAGGAGCGTGCCTTGTGGACAGTAGTCCAGAACAAGGTAACTCTCATCCCGGTAGGCATACAGCGCGTGAGGAAAAACGATGGACCGACGGGTTCCAGGAGGAAGGGCAGAGTGTAGTCGACGTAAGACATGATACTCCCAAAAATTTCGAGGTTTGACCACCTTTAACGCGACCATGGATGATTCTTCCTCATCCTCATCGTCTTCCTCGAAGTCAGAGCTGGAGTCTACATGTGCACCAAGGTCTTTGGCCTTAAAGACTGCACCAAAACCTCCCTCCCCCAATTTCTGTGAGACGACGAATTTTTGACCGTTCAAAGTTAAAGGATGAACTCCATCGGCACCTCCGGGATTGGAACTATCACTGGTTTTTCGCTTCCTCTTCGCAAATTTCTGAAGATCGTCCAGTCCATTATAATCTGTGTCTGCGAGGTTGTAGCACTGCGAGTCTGGATTGAGCCGTGATAGTACAGATCGAAGAATTGGTGGATCAAATGGATTGCATGGATTGGAAGGTTTGAAATTTGATGAAAGGTTTAGAGTGTCAACCAAGCTTAATTTACTCGTTGATTGTGCCAGAGCTGAGACTGGTGCGCTCCCATCGAGAGAGTGAAGTCTGAGTGGCTGAACAGCTCCCTCCTCTTCGTCGTCCTCTAAATCGTCCGCACCATCCGGCACAAGCTGTGCGGCTTCCAATTCCTGAGGATCTGTATCGTCATCAAGTTCTGGTACGTGTCTAAGGAGATTACTAGGGGTGTTGAAGTTGGAATGTGAAGTGAACTCGAATGTACGTTCCGTTATCGGAGTCATGACATTGAACTGGCCGAATCGACCACCGAAAGGAACATTATGATAATCTAGTTCCTGTCCATCAAGTAACTCTTCCTGCTCATCCTGCAGAGGCGCATCGAATTCGCCTTGTACCTCTTCATCTATGAAATCGTCCGAATAGTCGTTTTCATCAATTTCAGGGTACTGGTCTGGATCTATTGGCTCTTGGTATGAAGACGAATCCTCCGAATCAAAGTCCTGATCGTCTTTGGGTTCGTCGCTGCTGATAAGACGGTGATCCTCTTCATCAAAGTCAATGTCATTAAGTGGAGTGAAAGTCGGTATAGGATCCTCAGCAGACGGCTGGTCGGCGGCGAACATCCTCGCCACCTCGCTGGGCCGACTGAAGACTTTGAATGGCGTCTTAGTGTTTGGGTCAACAAACGGCTTGAACGCGACGGGGCTCATTGAGGATTTAGCCACATCGTGGTCGGATTTGGCTCGTTCGTGGGTCAGAGCTGCTTTCGGTCTAGGCCGACCATGGTCTTCAGTTACTGCGTCACGGAAAGGCACCAGCGGAGTTTTGTTTTCAGAGATGAAGACTTTCTGCGAAAACGCATTCTCCCCTTTCGAGGTCTTTTGAGAACCTTTCACGTTCTGGTTGGATGTAGGGGCAGATACATCCTTGACACCGAAAACTGGTCTGGAGCTAGATGTCAATGATAGCGGTTTATTTTCGGGATCGACAAAAGGTGTGAACTACGGACAGTCAACAAGTAAATAATCTCCGGCCGCGATGAAACTCACCGCAGGTTTATTTTCTTTTCTTTGCGGTCCAGGGTTCTCGTCGACAAACGGACGGAAGGCTGGAGGGAAATAAAATGAGTATATATAGCATACACAGCACAATTGACTGAACCTGCTGAATTACTCGTTCCACTCTGGAATGCGGTTGGGGGAGAAGGAGTAAGTCTAGGCATAGGAACCGGCTCAACCTTCCTTACAGGCGCATGTTTACTACCCATGCGTATCGTCCTGTCCGGAGAGTTGTACATGCCGAAAACATCTTCTAGAGCCTCCCGCGTATTTATCGTCACAGTCGGTTCTCCTCCCATCATACTCTTCCGCTTGACGAACCTTACTGTCAAATCACCGCTATCATCAAGTGGCGCGGATGAGTAGCGGACTGAAGGAACAAGCGATTGGACAGGAAGAACTGGCCATTCCTTTCGAAGAAGACCCATTGACCGAGTTCTAGCTTCTTCGATGCAAAATTCGCCTGTCTTTTCAGTGTATAGAAGCGACATATCGAAACGAAGCTTTTCGGGACGCTTTCCTGGAGGAGGTGGAGCTAGCATCGTTGCATAGCGTGAAGCCGCAGTTGATTGTCGGGGAGATGAAGCCGCCGTTACATGCGGTTTAGAGCTGCCTTGGGGTGCGGAAGATTTCTCCTTGTTTCGTTGTCGGAAGTCTGCATATCGCGCTTTCAATCGTTCCATAGGACGCGCTTGGCGCTTTATGCCTGCTCGAAAGATTTGGTCGGCATCGTCGACTCTGTTTGATTTGAGCAAGTGATTTTCAAGAATTTAGATGAATACTCACCTTCCAACAGCTTCTAGCACGAGAGCATACTCTTCGTACAATAAAGAATACGATACTCCAAAGCCTTTCTTCCAAAGCTGCGAATATATGCCAATAGCTGATCTTTGGCTAAGTCTATTCGCATATAGCGTCCAGAGTTTCAGGTATCTGAGATCGGTCTTATATGATTCGTCGTTCTTGAACTTTCTGGTGGCTTCGTCAAGCAATTGCGATAGCCTGGAATTGGGGTCATTATCATCGAAATTGTCTCGAGTCCAATGAACAAATTCGACGTAAACGGCCAGGGGATCTTCTTCGAGCTCGATGTTTGCAATTCTTTGCTGATATTTTTGGCGCTGGTTCTTGAGGTCGTCCGCCATGACGATCGTTTAGACGATTTGAGGCTCAACATTCGCGTGGGCATCATGTGATCGAAACAAGCGCTCGCTAATGTAGCTAATGGTAGGTAGGTAGGTAGGTAGGTTTAACCGGCACGGTCCCATTTAGAAACAGCCGGGTTCCACGCTACACATATTGCGCCTGGAATATGTGCCGCGGGCATCTAACCTCAACGCTGCTGTGTTGAGAGGCTGGTTCCTCCGGACGCACAACGCTGATGTTAGACACGATAAAGAGATGTCACTATAGAAGTGAACTGAGGCGCTCTACTAATATAAGGGCCGTGGGGGCTAACGACATTCGGCTGTTTGCATCATTAATCGTCAAGATACAGTGCACCAGTCTACCATATGGTCTTCACAGGGACACTTAATCCAATGGCCCAGCATCCATTTCTTCACTTAGCAACCTTTGCAAGGACAACACAAACTTTTCACTAACTTTATCATTAGATGGGTTGGGTGCAGTGAATGATTTGAGTCGGTCTCGGTATATTCAGAAAGGAATGATATGGAACGTTTCCGTGTGATGCTAACGGTTACTGGAGATGTTTATACAATATTTCCAAACTTTTCGGAAGTCCCATATCGTTATAGAAGCTATTGATTACAGCCGACGATGCATGTGCAATGTTGACACGCAGTGAAAAGAAAGGGGCTAGTCCATTGGCGTCGACTACTACTTCCACGTCGTCTAAGCCTGCGAAAAAATACTGCCTGAGGTCACATATTGGCCTTTACGAGTCTATCTGTGCTATACCGAGTCCACATTTCACCATTTTCGAGCCCTTTTTCTCGTTAATGAGGTTTAGGCGCTCAAGGGATGATGGTGGTAGGAGAGTATGTACTAGCCTGATTGTTGGACATCCGAATTATTTACGATTTACATCCGGACTACACTGGACCCACCCACAGCAATTCCAGGAACTATTATGAAAGGGAAGCACACGTATCTCGTCGAGATGTCTCCCGAAACCTCTTGGCACTCTGAATCGAGGTCGGTCTGCGAAGGAGTGGTCAGCGGCAGTGGCTTGCGAAAGAGTAGACATAATGATTGTCTATTTCAAGGAGCGAAGAGGGATAAATAAGATATTCTCAGAGATGACAACAGAAGGGCGACCGTTGTACATATGGTGGTTCATAACAGAAATGGCTTGAGGGTTTCAACTTGCATAAAACGTGTGGCGAAGGAGTGCTTAGAACCAATAATATGATTCAAAACCAACAGGTTTGAGTAGGGAACGAATGTGCCCATTTCATATTTCATCGCTGGGTTTCAATAATGGATGCATTTTTTCAATCCCCGATGTCTGCTCCTTCGCAAGTCGCTGCCACGGACGCCAATGCTCTTCCGCAAACCGACGCTGAAGCACAGTCTCTTAATCTAGAATACGCAAGGCTGGAGGATTATGAAGAATTCTGGCGCGATCATTACCACTGGCTCAAAGACAAAGGCTACCAGCTTCGCCCGCGATACCACCCTGATTGGGTTCACTCATGGAAGGGGACCAAAACCAAGTCATACGCTCTCTGGAGATTCGAAGATCATCATGTTGCTCCGGTGAGCACTGTCCGACTCAATTTCATGACATACTTATGTTTTTAGCACCCACTGCTTATGGATGCGGTTCACATTCGAGACCAAAAAGTCGTGATGCTCAGGCGTCCAGACCCAGAATCCCTGTCTGACGAGCGCAAAATTGGACGTCCTCTCTCCTCCGAGTCCACAATCTCCGATACTCGAAATCATTGTGTGCCCATATACGAAACACTTGAACTTGATACGCCAGATCCTGACGGATGGAATCTTATTGTTGTGATGCCCTGTTTGGTCCGTTGGGAAATCATTCTTGAGGAATTTAATTCTGTAGGGGAAGTAGTCGATTTTTGCGGCCAAATCTTTGAGGTGTGATCATCGTACTCGAGTCTACTTTGTGAGGGTGTCCTTCTGACTCGCACGATACAGGGCTTGCAATTTATGCATAGCTTGAATGTCGCACACAAGTTCGTCTACTCTTCGGGCACGCTACAATTACCTATAACCAATTATAGTGACGCCAAAGACACAAATATTATGATGGACTGGTACCCAATGTTTAAAGACCCTCCACATCCGTTCCACCCATATAAGAACCGCGATTGGAGTGGAAATTCCAAGCCCCGTAGTCGTACTCTGCATCCTATCAAGTATTACTGGATCGACTACGACATGTCCAAGCAGTATGAACCCAATTCCTCCCCCCTGCAACCCTCTGGTTATGGAGGCGACCAGTCTGTGCCTGAATTTCGCAGAAATGAGCTGTGTAATCCATTCAAGGTGGACGTTTATTGCGCCGGCAATGTTATTCGCACTAATTTCTTGGCGGTGAGTTATTCAGTTTCTCACTTGTCCCAGAATATCAGTTACAGAGGATCATAGGGCATTCAACATTTTGTGGAACCAAGAGACAACCTGGAATTCTTGAACGGCCTCATTTCTGACATGACCCATGATGATCCACTGAAGCGACCGAGCATGGATGCGGTTATTTCTCGTTTCACGGAACTTTGCAAGGGCTTGCATTGGTGGCAGTTGCGATCTCGAGTCCCACCCAAGAACGAGCACCCATTAATGCGCCTCTTCTTAACTCCTACTCATTGGGTGAAACAGGTGGCGTACATCCTTCTGCGAATACCGCCGGTGCCAGACTATAGGAAACGGAAGTGATCTTTATCTTTGGTTTTGTTTTTTGTATGATCGCATGCTAATACAAGATACTTATATCTTGTTGATCATATGTCCTTTGGATGCGACTCAGGGAGTTAATGCACCTGTTCCTCCGTGGTAAGGACAAACGGTGGAGGACCACGAAGACGTGTCCGCCATGCTCAAGTCCATATCACTTTTTCAAATCTCGACATGTCTTTAACTCATAAACAGTGAAGGAAGAAGGGTTGTGCTTTTGCGGCTTCACTAGCTAAGGTTTATGTGTATTCGCTGAGTTCAACTCGAACTGGCCTTAGACTCGTTTGAGTGCCCCACTTCAACGAAGTCGCATCAACCTTGCATCAGCAGGAGAAAAAATTGGAAGCATACCCTGTACAAAAGAAGGATGGGTTCCACATTTCTTTTTAAGAAGCTCGCTCTCTGAAGTAGGGCTATATAGCCCTCTCATCGATAGTCTATTTTCTATGATGTTCACTGATACTCTATTTTATTACAGTTTGTTGGCCGGTACGGGATCCAGATACTGGAATGGCAACAGGATCCGGACCGCCACCGACACCACAATGCCTTGAGCAAGTCTTGTACATGCTACAGAGCTTTGTCCACTCTGTTAGCTGGTGTCGGGGGATTGCGCTAAGCGGTATCCCGATTCTGTCTGCTGATTGAGGATCTCGGGGAACGGATCGGTCCGACTCGAAGATAATTAACTTTCTTTTCGATCACTTCGTCATTATACTTCTTTTCTTTGTTTACTTATATTTAGTACCTACTTCGCTGTCATATAAAGTACAACGTCAAGTAGAAATCCACACTTTTCCCCCTTCGTCCGGAACTGTCACCTCAGAGGCCAACGAGCCAGTTTTATTGAGTGTCCGTCGTTGTCTATGGTGTAGCAACACGTATATTTAGTTAAAGTTAAGTGTTTCTTATCGTACTTTCCTTATTCGCTACTCGGCAAGGCTTCGCGGTCTGTGGACGCGTCGTCCTCTTTATTTTACAGGTAGACGGCTTTCCCGATCCCGACTGACGACCCTAGAGTCCATCAGTAGACTCCCATACTCCTCCACACCACTGAATGGAGTTTGTTGATATTGGCACATCTCGGTCGATATCTTGAAGAAACATACCTCATTCTTGCCCTTGAATGACTGCCAGTACGCCTCCAGCTAGGAGGAACTTACATGGGTCCCGTAGCTGGCGCATGATCATCTACCAGTGTGTACAATTTTGATTTTGACTTGATAGACTCCTACGTCGTGGTGTAAGCTCTGCGCGTTGTAAAAAGCTTCATTAAATTTATGTATGTAGATACAGCAGAGAATAGTAGAGATAAAAGAACAACAACGAAAGCAAAATTAGACAGAGATAGACATATGTTTGCATCCCATTGGTGTGCCAGCCCAAATATTATATTATTCATCAAGAACGATGGACGTTTAGGCAGACCGTATGAACATATCTGTAAAAGCAAGGTTGACATGTTTTCTTTCGACAGGCAAAAAAAAAACTGACATCTTGTAAATTCAAGCACAGCGCTTAGGGCTAGTTTTATACGGATTGTAATTCCCATAGCCATCACTCTCCTCGTACCCACCAGAATGGTTGTTTTGATTTCCACCACTGTGAGCAGATGCGAGATCCCAGTTACCATCAGCATAAACAGGGCCATATGGACCAGGAACACCAGAAACGCCGTAATCGCCATTCTCTCCATAAAATTTTCCACCTGTACGAGTTCAATATCTGGGATCAGGTGACGACGGAAGAGGGTAGAGTCTGTTTCCTGGTGCAAAATGAAAATGGTAATGAGTGGCATTGTTGAAATTCTCCTTGATCGAATTGTCGACATTTGAGAAAGTAGATGAGGAACCTCCGACATGACTATTCCTGAAAGAAACGTTGCATTGGAACGTTGGTGCAAAGGGGGAGATGGCGGAAGCACCTGCAACGGCGTTCTCCGTGTTCATATGAGGATTGTTGTGTTGGGGTACATAATGGAGAAACGGGTTCCTCGAGTTACGGTGGGTAAGATAAGGAGTAGCAGCCTGAGGTGACGTTTGTGGAGCGAGTACTGAAGGAATGTCTCTGTCATCTGAGAAAAATCTCTACCAGTGGACGAATTGTGTTGCGCGCGACCAGATATAGGTGAAGTGACCGAATAATTCAACTTCACATGGCCGAGCTGAGGACAGACGGAAAGAGAGGAGGGTCCTGAAGTAGCTCTACCTTCGAGAACATCAAGTCGTTGAGACAAATCTTGTACCGTCCCTTCAACTGATCTTGTGCGCTTGAGCTAAGAAACATAAGAACACGTCCAATGTACTTAGATCAAAATCAAACAAATGACACACAGATGCTTCAAAGACCTATAACAATGACAATTTTTGAACTCGACAAATGAAAAGCATCGAAAAAATGGAAAGCACCTGAAATGTAATCAACATGTTATGTAGCTGGCCTTTTAGCAGAGTCATATCTAGCCTAAAAGAGCCACGTCTTCGCAGGCGCAAGATACCAGACTTGAATGTATGCGCTGACCTTGGCGCTGACTGCCCTTGATAAGACTGAATAGTAATACCTTTGAGGATCCTGATCAAAGAATTAGAGTTGAATATTATTGATGACTGAAAAATAAGCTTACTGCTCAAGCATTTGTTCAGTTTTGCTTAACGTAGTATCGGGTAACGACATCTCCGATGCAGTGTAAACCAAAGTGCAAACGTCAGATGCAACTTCTGCGTTCTTGCTATCTCCCTAATATCGGTGGAAGTACTATACTGTAGTCTAACAACCAAGTAGACATACCCGAGTAGCCTCGTGGATCTCTACAGCTTTGGCAGAAAGTCGTCCTAGAATTGACTTCGAGGTGCTCATGGCTTTGAGAACATTTAACACATTGTTGGAGAGATCCGAGGGAATTTGTGCTGGCGATGTTTCTTTGGCTTCTGTTCAAGTTGAGTCCATCAACATAAAAGTTTTGGGACATTGCTGGATGGATATTTACGACCAGCAATAAAAATGGCTTGCAATCTGGGATGTGAGTCTGTCCCAAGGTCTGTCCAAAAGTGATGTCGAATGGTGTCGGTCATATTTGGGGACATATGCAGCAAGTGAAATAAACACCCAAAGTAAATAAGGCAACGTTTTAAGGCGGCGCTCTTATATCTTGTAACTCCTAGTAGAAAGCTAAGATACTGTAGCTTTTACGGCCCGGGTGACCAGAATGGATCCCGTTATTTTGAGGATCTGACCCTGTAGCTGATCCGCAGAACGCTGTGTCTCGAAAGGATGCATTTCTCAAATCAGTCATATGTACCTAGGCTCGTTCCCACCCGCTTCCAGATGTTGATGCGATCAACGGTCAGCCCGCTAAAGCGAGGCTTCTCTGGAAGCGGCTGGGACCATTCGTTGTCACTTTGGCAGGTAACGGATTTGTGACACAACACTTAGAATTTTTCAACCTTGCAAGTTCAAAAAAAAGTGTTCGAGTGACCTATCTCATTCAAAATAGTTTAACGAAAGCTTTCAAATGATATAAGTGAAAAAAACAACATTTTTTGAGTACTAACTAAGTAATGACTTGGGCAAAAGCCATCATTCCATAACGCATTCCATAACGCCTTCGCGTGACACACAGCCAACTTAACATTCCAATTTTCTCTCACTTTTTCGATTTTTTGACCTATACCGCTCAACTCACTTTCCAAAAATAATGTCATCTAAATAGGTGTGTAGAATACTTTTTTTTTGAGCAAAAAGGTTGAATTTTCTAAGTGTCAAGTCACAATTTGCGTGACCTGGTAAAAGGACGACGAATGGTCCCAGTCTATTTGGGAGAGTCACCCGCATCTCTGATGCGATCACACCCGGTGATCCGACTAAATGGCAGGCCTGCGAGTCTAATATGTACCAAATGAAGGACAGCCAAGGATCTGTGCAAGCTAAGTTAAGAGGTAAAAGCTTAAGACCTATTTATTGCTCCTGGGTAAGCTAAAAGTTCAGTCAGTGAAATGACGGCGTCTAAATAGTGAAACCATTGAGCGAATGGGCGAAGGAACTACTCACACTCTACTCACCCATGTAAGAGGTAAAAAGCTTAAATCATACTTACCAGCATGTCACCCTACCCTGCCCATTTGGACGCTATTGATCCGAGGAGCCGACATTCGGAACCAATTCCGAGTCAGATAGCGTCCAGAAGTGGATTTATTTTGGTCGCGTTTGGTTCGGGCTGTACCTCGACCTCACGCCTATCAACAGGCGTAAGCCTGGTAAGATGGGCCAGGATGCCCTTTAAGTTGTGGCTTTCCCTACATCGCGAGCATTTCCGCGAATAAGTACAACGTTGCTGCAAGATTTTACCGAAATGCCGCGTAGGTGTATAGGGATGAGGGACTGACCTCAGGCGTCCAAACCTATAAGCTAGAATCCATGTCTGACGAGCTTAAAATCCGAGCCTACATTAATGCATTGGAAATAACTGCGTGCCCATATACGAAACACTTGAGCATTCTGTAGTATGGGAAATAATTCTATACAAGTTTGCACTAAGTATTCGCCTGTGAACAAACGTATCGAGTCTGCCTAGGGGAGACGGGGGGGGGTGATTTTTGCGGCCAAATCTTTGACATTGTGAGAGCGTCGTTCTGACTCGCACGAGACAGGGCTTGCAATTCATGCATGGTTTGAACGTCGCACACAAGATCGTCTTCTCTTCATGCACGCTACAATTATCTATAGCCAATTATTGTGACGCCAAAAACACAAATATCATGGTGGACTGGTCCACATCCGTTACCATCTAAGAAGCACGGCTGGAACAGAAGTTCCAAGCCTTGCAGTCGTACTCTCCGTCCTATCAAGTATTACTAGATTGACTATGACATGTCCAAGCGGTATGAACCCAAATTTCTCCTACAGCCCCCTGGTTATGGGGCGAGCTGTGTAATCATTCAAGGTGGACGTTCAGCGTTATTCGCACTACTTTCTTGGCGGTGAGTTATTCAGTTTCCCACTCATCTCAGAATGTCACTAACCGACAACTTACTGAGGATCGTAGGGCATTCCACATTTTGCTGAACCATGCGATGTTGTGATAGGCTCCTGAGGGTAAACAGACAGCAACGAGTATATTCCGGTTGTCCTCTCCGTGACAGTCAGAAGAGAGAGACAAACGGATGCAGAAGCATCCGCTGACTACAGTTTTATACCTACATAAGATTACAAGCTTGGAATGACAAATCCCAAATCCAACATGCGACAACCTGAAATCCTTGAACAGACATGACCAACGATGATCCACTGAAGTGACCGAGCATGGATAGTAAACGTTAAACGCTAGTAAACAGCGAGTCGATCATTAATCGCCAGATATCAGGCCCAGTGAAAAACGCCTCGGGTCAGATATGCATGAGGTCTGAGTGAGGTAAGCAAAATAGGTATCAGTCATATCTCGTCTGATATGGCTATATGCATACATCTGTTCTGCTCTGGTCAGAGTGTGCAACATCTACTTTCAATACATTCTCTGCTCAAATGAGCAACAAGCATGGCAACAAGATTAATTGGTCCAAATGGTGTGACTTTGTGAGATATAAAGTGGCTCGATGTTTTGTCAGGTCAACTCTGCTTCTTCTTTCCCGCCATGTTTTCCTTTATACTTTTTCTGCTAAGTCCCTATTTTTCTGGAATATTTGCTGTACTGCCAACATGTGCTCTTCAGATTGAAGACAGACGTAAGGTAGAGAGCAGCCAAATACAGTTCACGTCAGGTGATCAAAGTGTGACTACCATATATGGTGAAATTATCTTCAAAAATCATTGTAAAAGCATTATAAAATTGAGTAGGCACATTCCCTCTTATCGGTCTCATGAATCTGTTGCATTAGCCATAAAATTCATGATTTGCACGTATGGTAAGTTTTAGCTAAGAAATGATAGAGGAGTTTTCAAAATGCTACTGAGATAAGTAGGGTAAGAATAACGACAAAATATACAACTGTTTGGGCATGCGTTGGTGTTCGAGATCGTTTATCCAAGAGCCAGGAAGTATTCTATGGCCTTTGTACCTATCTGCAGTCCATGCCACCTGATAACTGCCTATATCTCGGTAGCGCACCTGCGATTGTTCACTTGTTTTCTGGCGAGCAACCCTCTTTGGCATCCTCGAAGCTGTCTTGACATTTCCTTTGAGATTTTTAGTCATTCATCAAGTATTTCCTGGGATGATACTGTATTTACTATCTGATGAACAAAACTTCGAGGCTTGTTTCTACTACTCTTCTCCCAGATAGTCACTTTTTGTGAAAGTTTTGGTGGAACATTAATCCTAAATATGTTTCCCACAGATCCATGGCACGGATTGTGCATAGGTGGACAGAATAATTATCTACCTATTTATCTTTCTTTTTCAGTGAGAATTTCACCATATATGGTAGTCACACTTTGATCACCTGACGTGAACTGTATTTGGCCGCTCTCTACCTTACAATTAGTAACAAATGTGGGTGAGCGTGGGCTGAGTTCGACGAATATGGGCGAGCATGAGTTCGGCTTCAAGGAGGTATGGACATTGATCAACTCTTTTTGTTTTTCTTTAAATGACATTTTTTTCCATGACCTCTAGACTGTACTATTTCGGCAAGCCCGCTACGTTTGGTGCATCGCGTAAGTTATTTTCTTAACAGGACTGGTCATCTCAACTGAAAAATGTCACAAAGAGTACATTTTGGATGGAACGTACTACAGCGCCATGCGTGTCCTATCTAGCTTTATTCCCTTATTCCACAGCCATCTTTTCAATTAGTTGCTGGCCTTTTAAATGACCCTTCTCATACATATACTCTACCTTTATTAGACTCGCTAGCCACTACGTAGATTACATATCTCAAAAATATAAATATTCCAAAATTTGAACCAATTTAGTGCAGTGAGAAACTGGATACTGGCCCACCTATTGCATCTGGTCAATGGCAGACGATAGTAACCGATATCACAAGAATAATGTATTGTATTTACAGACGGGGCACGATGGAAGCCGATGTGAGCAGAAAAAATATCTGAAACCGCTCATATTTCGGACCTAATCTGTCGTGGTAGTTCATTGACATCTCTTGACACATTCCACGATCTTACTCGATTTCACTATATCTGGCCCGACGCGATTTTCCCTGGGTATCAGGTTTGGTAGCATATTATCATCGTGGAAGTTAAGCGCTTACATAATCACTGTGTGCGTCAATCAACTCATTCTTCCTTGCACTCGCCCTCATCTTTTCCCTTTATTTTTGTTGTATCTCATAACAACCTCTCAGTTAGACTCTGAGTCTACGCACATTTTTTTTCTACTCAGCAACTGCAAAAATAATCAACCTCTTCCATTTGCTCGGCACCGAGCTTTTTTTCATCTGATCACAACACCTTCCCGCTCTGAATTCCTCGCCTTAAATCGCATTTCCTTTATTAAAAGGTATTTTCAGCTACTCCGGCATTTTCTGTCTGCTAATCTCCTAAGATATGCAGTTTTATGTGGGCAATATGGACATCGAGGAAGAGGAATCGCTTTTCGGCTCTCCTCCGACCTCTCCTCGTATAGGTAGGTCACCGTCACCGACGTTAGCCCTGCCCAGCACTAGCGGGAGCGTTGTAAATTTACAAAATGTGGGGACCATTGCACTTCCTGGTTCCCATTACAATTCTGAACTTTCCATGAATCCATTAGCCTTGCCTTTAAACTGTCTTCCTCCAGAAGCAGCTTCTCGGCCTCCGGCCCATCTTCAAACCAACTTTACCCATCTTGCGGGTCGGACTTGGTCGCCCCAGGCGTCAACGTCATCTACGCCATCCAGCTCACGTGCTTCTTCGCAAGGACCAAGCCAATCAAAAGGAAAGAGAGGCAAACGCAGACGCGCTGACGATGAACCTCTCATACGACGTCCACCACCAGAAATTCCATTGCCCGATCCGACTGCCCCTGTCCCGCCCAACTGGCTTCGGAGCCAGTCTGCGTTACTGGGTCATGCTGGTCTCGTAGGTGGTGTAAAGCCTGCAACACTTTCCAACCGACACTCTCGCGGATCCACCTCAGTGAATCCAATCGTCATTGATGACGATCAGCGCGAGCATTCTTCCAGACACCGCCACCCAGCCTCGCACCACATTCATCCTAATCTTCCCACTCCTCCTATCGACGAAATTGTTCAAATCCTCATAGGGCAACGCGAGGTTTTTACTCTACTTCAAGACATTCTCAACCTCATGGAGACAAGCTCTCCTTTGTCTCACCACAGTGCATCGGACCCCGCGTTTAAGAAACGCAAGTTAGGTACAGCTGCCGCTTGGGAGGTCCCGCATCCCGGAGAAGGGTCTCGTGACTCTAGGGACAAAGACAAAGGAAAGCAACTCATATCCCGACTTGTCTCGCTGATTAAATCTGCTTCTCGCACCGCTGCCCTTCGGAGGTACCTAGCGAAGGATCGTTCGTCAAAGCTGATGGGGAGCCAAGAGGCGGGTTTGATAAAGGAACTGGAGCACGCAATGCCCAAGGTAGATGGTCACTATAGGCCCGAGACCGTTCATTATGGCTTGCCTGACATCCCTTCGCAGGACATCTTGACCGATGCGAGCAATAGTCCAGTAAAAACCTTGAACCCATCTGCTTTCCCGCCCCTGACTCCTGAATCATCGCCGTTCGACGATCTGCTGGCCTCGTTACTCACAGTAAAATACGAGCTCGATACAATCGGGAGACAGTTCGTCAAGCGTTAGTTCACTCTTCACGAACACCACACACGAGTCTACCCCAGAACTCGACCAGGCAGTTCTAGATAATTGGATGTCAATCTTCGAAACATTCCAAATGTCTAACTCCAGTGAACAACTGGCGCCTTTTGCTTCGGCCTCCTTTTGTGCTTCCGGCGTACAGGGGGGTTTTTTCGCAGGAGGCAGATTCCAGTTGCCAAGCCTCTTCTTTGGCTTTTACCAAAGAGGCCGCTTCGTTCCCCGACTTCTCACTAGATTTTGGCTCTTGGAATGGTTTTCCTACTGAAACACAGTATCAAGGACCTCCAGCGCACAGCGTTGATCTATTTTCTCCGACTGCAGGAACAGACGTAGCCTTACAGTCACTTTCCCCTGATTTAGGTCCAAACATGAATTCTAGCCAGCTCGACATATCTATACCGTCTCCTTCATACCCGAGTTGTTTTAGTGCGTCAAGTGGCACGCCATCGCTAGTCTACTCGCCGATGCTGTCTTCGAGTTCAATCGGGGATGCAGAGCTCCGAACGCCTATACTTCCGAGAGCGGAATTGTATACTCCCGACAATCTTACCGCAACTGGGCAGGGTGAAGATAGTCTTTTCAATGACGTGATAGATGGAATGGGACATGATGGCAGCGGAGATATTTTAATGGGACTCGTTGAAGGTCGACAAGGTAGGCGGTGGTGCCCTATTAGGTTTATCATGCCTCCTGATTTCCCGTTAAATCAAGATCACGGAAAAACACAAGACTTTTCCATAGCCCCGTTAAGCGCTTTCCTTCCGGCGCTTGTCGCGGCCACCGTACAACCAAACAATACAACCTCCAGCACCACCAGTCAGCGCGGGAACGTCTTCGGTCTTCACACCGCCTGTAGTGAGACCTTTTCAACCGTCGGATCGCAGCTCCAACAAAGCGGAGCTCTTGAAACGTGCGCGGGAGAGGCGCGCGCAGCTAGCGGAAGAGGTTGTGAAAGCTCGTACGCAGTTGTGGGAGACTACAATTGAACACGGGGTGTTGACCCGCCTTGCAAAACTTTACACATAGTTGTCATCGCTGATGTACTGTGACCTTGTACTACGCAATGTCCAATGTTTGCAAAGCATCATTATTGCTGTGAGTTTCATCTTCGCTGCAGGTTTGAGCTGTTGTTCTCAAGGCCTTTGAATTCTCGCGCGCGATTTTAGAGTGACACGTTAAACATGCAATCGTTAGTTGGATATGTCAACTACACGACCGTGTTTCTAGCCCTCACTGCTGGTGGTGTTACTAATTGGCGTAAGATCGATAAGACTCACTGCACTGTAGAAACCAACGTCAGCTGCTTTTCTTTCCCCATACCGTCTTATTAGGATAGGTGAGTACTTGGCTCATTCGTTCGATGGTTTCATTATTTAGACGCCGTCATTTCACTGACTGAACTTTTAGCTTACCCAGGAGCAATAAATAGGTCTTAAGCTTTTACCTCTTAACTTAGCTTGCACAGATCCTTGGCTGTCCTTCATTTGGTACATATGACTGATTTGAGAAATGCATCCTTTCGAGACACAGCGTTCTGCGGATCAGCTACAGGGTCAGATCCTCAAAATAACGGGATCCATTCTGGTCACCGTAAAAGTTATCTTATTTTTCTATGCTTTCTACTCGGAGTTACAAGATATAAGAGCGCCGCCTTAAAACTTTGCCTTATTTACTTTGGGTGTTTATCCGTCACACTTTACTCCCATTCTTTCTTTTACTCAGTGATTTTGTTCAAGATGACAGGACATGTGTATGCACCTTCTCCTGCTTTACATCAGTCCAAGCATTTCTGATCTTTTCGCCTATCAGGAACATGATGGACGACGTCCTTATAGCTCAGCTCCCTCCGTTAATCCTTCGGTCCGCCCTAAGAGCTTTGATCTCCCAAGGCAAAGCCTCCCAGGCCTTATTTGTAGACCACGTTAGAAGCAGACTTAGGGAGTCTCCCCCTGCTTTCATACCTCATACAGAGCTGTTCAATACCAATAACCCAAGTTACCCCAGTTCCTCGTCGTTATTCGATGCATGTTCACCAGTAAGATGGCCATTGAGTCTTTACCATAGTAAGTTTCCATTTCTCTCACTGTGTTCGAACTCGTATCTGATGATTCCTACTAGTTTCGGCCATTTTCTCACCTGCATCCCACAAGCTCGCCTCCTTTGGGAGCCCGACAGCGACCTTGAGGCCGTGTTTGTAAGGGTTTGTGGCGACTTAGTGCAGGCGATGCAAGCCTTGAAGGAATGCCGTCCTACCCGAAGTGAAGAGCTACGAAACAGACTGCTTGATCTTCGGAGGGCACTAGCTGCTTGCGAGTTGTATAGCGCAGAAAATATCTACAATGCGGAAAACCTATCCAGCCCCTTTACTCGTGCGTTGTCTCAGGTCAACGATGCTCTATTCGGTTTTTTTCCCTCAGACTTTATGATTATGCGTCCGATTCGTGGATTCCCCGAGCATGTCGTCGAACCTTCTACCCCAGAATGGGCTATTTGGCGTCCAGAAAACACGGCTGTCGAGTGCACCTCACTTGGTACGATGGTGATTCCCAGACTGTTCAATGGTCTGTGGCAACTGTCTTCTCCCGCTTGGGGTTCTGCTGCACCCAGTAGAGCTTACACCGCGCTTGGGCAGTTGGTGGGTGTAGGCTTGTCAGCTACTGATATGGCAGATCACTACGTATGAAGTTTAACTTTCATTCACGTTATTCCAGAGCTGACGCCCGTGGCACACTGCATATAGGGAGACGCTGAATTGCTGTATGGGTCATTCCGAGCACGTCTACCGCCTATTGTCGCAAAATCAGTCATCGCCGCGACTAAGTGGTGCATTTTTAGTAAGCCTGAGGTGGTAATATCTAGAGAGTTTGTCTTGGGTGCCGTACAAGAGCGTTCACGGCGCCTCGGAGGACGGATCGAGCTCCTACAGTTCCATTGGTATGATGTGAGTATACCTTGATCTTTATCAATTCTTGCTGATATCTCTCGTTGCAAGTACTCGAACAAGGACTATCTAGTCATCCTCACCGAGTTGGTGAAAATTACAAAAACTCACTCAGAGCTTGTTTCCAATATAGGTCTCTGCAATTTTGACGCTAAGCATACAGAAGAAGCTTGTCTACATATCCTATCGGAAATCGGAGAAGTTGGCCTGGTCTCTAATCAAGTCCAGGCAGGTCTGCAATTGTCATCAGGTTTCCTTACTGAATTATTTATTTGTGCAGTATTCATTGGTGGATAGTCGACCCTCAGTCCAGTTGACAGACGTGTGTGATAGATACGGAGTCAGAATTCTGACCTATGGTTCCTTGTGTGGCGGGCTCATCTCCGAGAAATGGCTGGGAGCTAAAGCTCCGGAGATCTACTCCGAGCTGCTGCAACTGACTCCATCTCAAAGGAAGGTTCGTTGTGTTTTGCCTGAGTTGCATGAACGTTTTGATTGAACTGTTATATCAAGTATTTCGACATGATCATGACATGGGCATCTTGGGATGATTTCCAAAGCTTGCTTCGGACCCTCAAATCTATAGCAGATAAACATCAAGTTGATCTCACCAATGTCGCCACCCGGTGGGTCCTTAACCGACCAGCGGTTGCCGCAGTGATTGTAGGGACTCGTCTTGGTGTATCTAACAACATGCAGTCGAACCTCAAAGTATTTTCTCTGCAATTGGATGAAGATGATACAAGCAGATTGAACAAATTCGCACTTGCGCACGCTGGCAGGCTGTGCGAAAGCATCGGGGACTGTGGGCACGAATATAGATAATATGTACATACTCGAATATGTACTTTTAGACCGGAGGGTTAGACTGCTGTGTCTCCGACCTCGGGTTCGGCAGCGACTAACCCTGCCTTACTCTCAGTGAATGATACATGTGCGAAATCACAATATCACATTATAACCACTTTTTGTCAGAGGCCTGGCAGCGGCCGCTGCCAAAAAGTAGTATTGATCAAAATGGAAACTCAGTTTCCATATTCGATAAACTTAGTCAGCGCTTTAGCAATATATCGTTATATGCATCTACATTTGCGAAAGGGAGTTAGGAGAAAGCAGTGAGCCTAAGACCGGTGGAATATTATGCCCGACATTAGATTTGTGCAATCACGAAAGTTATGAGATGAGATGGAAATAGCGGAAGGGAGTCATCCTGAGTCTGGTCAACGCAGAATTTATTAAACTCGGACTTGATGACAATGAAGGATAGTAGTATATACCGGTCGATGGTATCCCAGTAATCTGTTCAACACGTTCAACACCGCACCTTGTATCCATTTTTCCAGTGCTAGGATTGGTATTTCGTCCTACCACAAGGCCGAGACGTCTTGCACATAACAAAAAAAATTCAGGCATCGCGTGTAAACTGCGAAGTACATAGGCGTTGCATTTCCACGAACTGCAGAGGCCCAGACGATGGCTTGGTATGTTTAGGCTCCTCAGTCATGTCTCCAAGCACGGCCCCAAGTTTGACCCGCACTTCTGCGTCAACCTATGCTATTCCATCATTGTCCATGGGGTCACACCAAAACAACATGTGGATAATTACAATAGTGGCCAGGTCCGCAGGGAAACTTCCCTGTTGTAATGCGTCCGCGATCATAGTCGGAAGATTTACTTAAATGCTCCCGAATTGCGAGGAAATTTGCGAAAGTACGGTTCCTGTTTTGGATCGGGTATGAGGGTGACGCCTGCCGTTAATTTACGTGGGAGACTGGGCAGCATTGTGGCAACATTAATTCTCAGCGACTCGAAAGGCAGTCCAGGAAATGGATACTGCAACGGGAGGTAAGTTTAGAATATCAGGAATCTTTGGAAGCTCAATTAACGAAAGAAGAAGAATAAAGTTGTGCGTTTACCTGGTTTGCCGGATTCGCTAGCAAGAGGCGAGAGATGCGCGTTTAACGCAAGCTTATCCGCAATTTTCACCAGCCCGGGAGTGAATTCTGATAATTTGTACCGGGCTGGTAGCGTCATCAATAAGGTCGCAAATATTCTAGCCTGGCTAGCCGCTTGTGATTCACGAAAAAACTCCTCGTGAATAAAAAAACTACAGTCACGTGTGATTCTCACTTCAAAAGTATACTGGGTCTGTATAGCCTGGAAGTTGGATAAAAGAGGTATGCTAATCGTTGAATATGGCCTATCGTAAAGCTCATGCACAAACAATATCAATCTTCTTTGCTAGACTTTGAAAACAACTCTCGCCTCGCACACCGTAGAATCGTGTACAAACGCGACCAGCTGTTTCGTTACAGCATGTCTTCTGCGAGCTAATGAACTACCCCAGGCTCAAGCTATTCCGTACAGGCATCTGGGCACACTCAGAAACCAGAGTCGACCTGGGAATTATGTCGGTAAACTTGACAAAGCCACGACGCTCTCGAGTCTCAAAAAGGTAAAAGCCCGAATGTTCTAAAAGCGGTAAAAAGGAAGGGAAGGTGGGGAGGGGGAAGAACTTGTTCATCCCAGCGTCAGACAGAGGTCATGTTACAAGCAGTGATAAGACGCGGTGATATTGGTAAGATATATTGAACTTTCCTGTATTGACGAAGGAAAAAAGTGTAAGGCTTATGCGATAGGCACTGGAAGCCATAAAGGCTTGTGCCACGGTGACCCAGTAAGTCTCCATTTTGAACCAATCTTGAAGCGGAGTTGAATTTTTAATCAACTTCCCTTATAAACATACTACAACTAACATGAAAGATTGTGGCGGCAAGCCTGGTTCAAGGTTGGGTCAAAACGAGGGAAAAGGAGACATAATAGGTCGCCGTAGGAGGCGATAGCGAGGACAGGAAAATGAAGCTTGCCGGAAGTTCGGCGGCGCTCCCTTCAGCCTTGGTCTCGATGTTTATTATTAATTTGTAAGTCCGTCGAATCATCCCCTTGCCCCCCCTCAGTAGAAGGGAGTTCAAGGCTGGTTCTATCCGGGAAAGTAAAATTGGATGCAATTCGATACCAGGAATTACCACGCACATGAAACTCAGAAGTTGTGAGATTACCGTTCTTCTGTTTCCCTCTTCTTGGAAAGCCTATACAGATCTCCGGCGGTGTCATTGTCGCTCCATTTATTCTTTCCAGAACCATGCGTCGGTCTACGCGATTGTTTTGCAAGTCTGTTAACTATCTCATTCATTCGGCGTACTGGTTGTCGTGTATACATAATCTGGCTAAAGAAGAGCTTCCGTACTACGTGGCGATCTAACTAGGATGGTATTTACCCTTCTTTCCTTCCCAAATTCAACGCAAACGGAAGCCTTCATAGAGTTCATTCAAAAGTTCACGAACAATTTAGGAGTTGAATCATCCACAGACGCCACTGAAAACGTTCTCTGATTTTGAACACTATCGCCTTACCGGAGACCTAGTCTATAGTAAACAATTGTTGAGCATTAGATCCGGAGTCCGCTACCAGCCCTATGAAATGTCATGAATTTATGGCCCTTCATCATGAGGCAAAGCGCTAGCCATGAAAATTCCCCTGCGTCGATCGGTAGCACACAAGCCAGTGAAGCTCCGCGAATTTGCGTGAAAAGCAATTTAGGACAATAGTGGTATGGTCTCAATACAAGAGCTTATCCTCCAACCATCGTTCAAATTTACGTTCCGTGGTTTCTGACCGATCCACAGGCCATTATCTGCGCTGATATCGCAGTGCAGAGTACCACAATTCACAAACGCCTCCTGGAGACTTGGCGGGTCACCTATCGATTGACACGGAAATAATTGAACATAGTAAACCGACTCCCTTGCTAACGCATTACAATTTTGAAAGAGCGAATACACAGCTGTGATACGAAGCCAATTCAAGAACGAACGCACCATCCAAAAAAAGACTTCATCGGAAGTGAGTACAGTTGGGCCACGGTGTAACCTTGAAGCAACTACAATGTGAGAAGAGCTTTCAGACCAGTGTAACTGTACAAAGTGGGGCAGGAACTACAAAATCCTGGTTGACTCCTGACTAGTTCGAGAAGGGCACCATCAGAAGTGACAATCGATCCGGGTTCTGCCGATCGAATGCTCGAGTTAATGAGAATTGAATTACACTGCCAGAGGTTGGATTGCCGGGCGGAAATCAGGGTTGCTACCAGGTTCTGTACTGTTCTGTATCAACTTAGTTCGAGCAAAATGTTTTTAGAACGAGAAGAATATGGGTATTGTATGTGGGCCGTGCCAAACGAACACTGGGAGATGGCGGGATGGCAGGATAAAACCCGTTTCAAAGCATTTTTAAGTTCAAGTCGGACCTCCTGCTTCTCCCTTCTCCCTTTTCACACAATTCTTGAAAATTAAGGTCGGACAAGCCAATTGAAAAACTGGGAAGGAAGTCAGAAGGAATAGATGGTGACCCGAGATCAATCCCAACATATTATATTATTATCGCCGTTTTCAAAATAGTCTGGCCTCTTCGAATTCCTTTTTTATACAATTCTCCGAAATTGGGGTGGTCATACCAGTTGAAACGCTGGGATATGGTGGCACAAAATTGATCAGTCCCAACGCATTATTGCTGTTTCCAAATAGTTCGGACCTCGCTCTATTTCGCGCATTTTTCGGACACGCCTAGTATAAGACTCATGACTGCTCTAGATCTTACCTGTTTCTCCAAATTTGGTGCGTGTAATTATGGAGAGTCTCTGGGTAGTGGTAGTGGTGTGGTGGTGGTGGTGGTGTAACCGCCGTGGTCCCACTCAGCCTGAACAGTCGGGGCCCCAGCTAATATGTATCGCGCTAAATACAGGGGATGCGTAAGATAAGTAGAGTGTCATGAATGATAAGCTAATATTTGCTAACATAATGGATAAGATACTACAATAATCTATAAGGTACTCTTTGAAACATCCCAAACCAAGTCTGTGTGCCTCCAAACGTCTGCCGCCGGGCCTCCTCAAGAGGCCACCGCAGTGAGGTGAAATACCACTTGCCGCTACTTCTAACTTTCCAAGCGATCTACTTAACAAAATCGTAATGAGAGGCAATCAGCTCAAGTAGATATTTGAATGGCAGGTGCATACAATAATGGCCTCCTTTCCACTAGCAAGGTGATAACGCCGGGATCGGACTTATTTGCAGACATCATGTGTAGGGCCTGTGGTGGAGGTACCGGAATTTCTAGAGCCTCATCCGAAATTGCCATACTAGGTACAATTCTACTGTAGCAGGCTCGGGTTTAGGCTGGGGAAGACGATAACGGAAAGACTTTCCATGCACTAGTCACTATCTAGCACGGTGAAACCAGAACGACGAAGCTGACGCGGTCTCTATGCGAGTCCCCCTTGTGGACTAATTGTACACGTGCGAACACTGAGATGATGTTTTGCCTCTTGAAAAGTACTAGTACCACTTTCTATTTATTTGGGAGATTGTGTGCGTAAGAGAAGGGTGGGCTGATGATACATATTGCACGGCGCGCCGTTGCCATGATGTGTTCTACTATGGAACATAACAGGTGCATTCACGAGGGCAACTTTACCATTCAAAGAGATCTTTGATGCACCTCGAAGCCCGAGCCATCGTCGAAAAGCGTTTCCTTCAGAGATAAGGAAATCTGCAGATGCCTTTCAAGATGCCTTTCCAGATTCTCTTGCAGGCGCTATGCATCTAGCATCGTGATATCATGGCCAATGTCTCCAATGATTAATGAAAGCTTGTACTAAACTCAACCGTCTGTTCCATAGTTCCAACGACATAGAACTCTTTAATTCCTGCGTTCAGTAACACGGATGGACCTTGAGATATATATTTGTAGGTCGAACCAATCCGCTCAATGGCGCGGTGCCCAATGCTTAGAACTCTCCAACTTCTGCTCTCAACGATAACGGATCATCCAGGCTTGAAACTATATTAATAGGTGCCACCTACTTAGATGGAATTGTCAATGGTGTGAATTTTGATACGAAGGCTTAAGATACCCGCACAGAACGGAACGGTAGATGACTGAGTAGTAGCAGGTCCTAGCACCGAACAAGGTTATTCTGCAGACAGTATTGTTGCTGAGTCGGAATTTCAACGAGGCAGTAAAAATTGAAAAGTGTTTCTTCGAAATAGCATTACCGAGCGCGCGCTGGGTCTCTAACGACTTTAAAGAGATACCAGGCTCCGTTAAGTGAAGTCTGATTGTGGACTCAGTGGGTGAGTAATAAAATGATCCCTGTGTTCAGCGAAGCGAGGCGAGCTTTAACGTTTTAGTATGTTCTTCAAGATGCCAATTTCGCTGCAACAAGTTTGGGTTCAAAGTCGGTGGACTATAAGATATATAAACTCTTCCTCTCCCCTTTCTCTGCTTGAAAGACTCGCACCCGCTGAATATGGCAACTCTATTTCCTTATCAAGATGGCACGTCAGTCCCACATGACAGGCGCCAAAATTGTTCCAACTTTCTCATCTTCTTATTTCTTCTTTCCAACCGAAGCTCAATCAGCTTCTTGTCCAGTCTTTTCCTTTGTTTATCCATTCATTTCCTACGCTTCTCATGCACTACTCAGTAGTCATATCAGGCTTGCTTTCGATTATTCCCGGCTTGGCTTTTGCCTCCGTGCCATCTCAAGGCTATTTCGATCCCTCCAGCAACGGAGGATCCATGTTAACGGTTTGTATCTCTCAACCAGAGGATTTGTTCTCTTAGTGACGTCTCCCTAGACTGTCGAAGATACCAGCCCACTAGGTCAACAAGAACCCATTAACATGATTATTTCAGGCAACTCTGATTCGGCTGTATCAATCGATCAGAATTCGAGTGGAGGGTTGCAGAATTACTTCAAGTATGTTCTATTTTACTTGCCAGCACCTTTGACTTATCAACGCATGTCGTTCCTGCAGTTCTTTAGGCTTCGCTGGAGAATGTCTGGGTGAGCATCTAGGAAATGATCAACAAGCCAACTTGGGTGATGGAAATGGATTAAGTGAGTCAGGCCCGTTGTTAGAGATATGGAATAAGTCTGATTCCGCGTGTGTAGTCAACCAGACTGCGGTCATGCGCTGGGACTATGGGAACGTGCAGACAGGGACTTGCGAGGAGACTGTAGACGGAGGGAACCATTTCCGGTACTGGGTCCAGAACGGAAGCTCTGCTGATAGCAACGCTATTTTCATGGCTACGTCGTATGAGCTTCCAGCATCAAGTGCGTACTTGAATTGCCGACAAGGCCTTTTTCGCTGACGTTGTATTAGCCAACCACGACATCGTCACGAATGGATACAACCTCGGCCGTGACTACGTTATCGGTAACATTACCAACTCTACGATCCCCACCGAGTCTCTCAGTAATTCGTCGACTTTCTCTGGCAACACCTCGTTCAATGGCTTCAACTATTCGACATCCATACAATATGTTTCGGGCTTGCTGCCAAACACCAGCGTTGGGATTAATCATAACCTTACTGTCCCTGTGGATGGCCAGAATGCGATAGACGGGCTTGTGGCAGTTTTGACGGTCAAAATCACGGCAACGAATACGAGCTCGGGCTCGAGTTCGAGTTCTTCGTCTTCGGGCAGTAATAATAGTGGTGTATTGGGTTTATCAGTGTCTTGGAAACTCCCAACTGTTATTGGTGTGTTGATATCAGCTTGCTTCGTCAGTCTCTAGATATTTGTACGAACCTTGGATACTATCTCACTATCTCTGTCTTTACTGTATGGACATATACATGGACTTGAAAACTATGTACCTAGTGCATTCCTCCAAATTCCTCCGCCATGCCTCTGGTCATCCGTCTACCTGCCATCATAGCAGGGTTCATTGCAGGATTCATGGCGGGGTTCATTACGGGATTCATTGCGGGATTCATTTCCCATTCCTCCAGGCATTCCTCCCATTTGTTGATGACCAAAGTCCATACCACCATGACCATGACTACCCATAGCCCCCGCCATGTTTCCTCCCATATTCATCATGCTACCCATTCCTGCTGGTCCCATTCCACCCATTTGCCCTCCCATTTGTCCTCCCATTTGTCCTCCCATTTGCCCCCCCATTTGCCCCCCCATTTGTCCTCCCATTTGTCCTCCCATTTGTCCTCCCATGCCTCCCATACCTCCGCCCATATTCATTGGCATTCGCGCATACTGATTCTGACTTCCAGGTTGACCTTGTGGAGGTCCTCTCATAACAGAAGGTGAATTCGGATAAGGATAATTTACTGGTGGTGGGGGCCCTCCAACGTGAGGACTATGATGACGGTTTGGCGGAGGGGTATTATGTGGATGAGAAAGGTGGAATCCATCTTTCTGCATATTATTAAGAGGGTTCCGCTGCTCTTCCTCCTCCGAAGGACCGTTTTCTTCTTCGAATTGCTTCTGAGCCGATTCTCGGAGGGCGGTATGGTCATAATATAGTGCCGAGTATTCTTCTACGTGAAACCTGGAGAAAAGACGAACGATATCAGTGGAAGAAAAGTCGTAGTGGTCTTTCTTACTGTTGAGTGCCGACATCCCATTGAGGGCCTCGATCGGCCCTAGCTGTCAGTAGTAACGAGTTCCATTCAGAGGCGCTTTCCTAAAGTTTCTTGAGCTTTAGTTATAGAGAAAATGTTATACGAACAATTGCTTGGTTCATTTCATGATTAGATTGACCAAGATCAGTCCGAATCCCTGAAGACCCAGCCTGGGCCTCCACTTCTGCAGTAAGTTTTGCCCCGATTTGCGTATTATGCCTCGGAACTTTGACTTTTATCACGCCGACTGGTTTGCCTGGTGCCATGATAATAGAACTTCAATTAGAAGGTGTAAGCGCTTAAGCGCCCACACGTGGAAACGATAATCTCAAAAGTTTAAACTGTTAGATTGGTGCAGCCATCATGCGTAGAGCAGTGACGCCGTCACTCGAGGCCTCTCAGCAGCAACACATCGGTGATCTCGTCAAGCGAAACCGTGCTCACGAACAAACAATCCAAAAGCTCAAGGATGAGCTCATGCAAGAAAAGAACAGAGCAAAGGCCACTGTCCAGGATATCCAGAACAAATTGCATTCCGAGAAGCGAGAATGGCGCGACGCTTGCGATATACTCCAAGTCTGCCATCGCATCCATGAGCTCCGCTTGCAGGTGGAATTAGAAGCGGGGAAATCAGCAGTGTTGGCTGAACAGGAGTTGCTCAGAAAGGAAAAGATCGCTATATTGCAGAGGGAGTTTACAATTACCAAATTCCAGGCGCAGGAGTCTTTCCTGACCCGCAGAGTCGAGGAATTGGAAGATGAAGTTTCGGAGCTGGAGGAACGACGTGAAGACGAAAGATCGACTTCAAAAGCTCAACTGTCGGAGCTTGCCGCTCATCTCAGACTACAGGAAGAGCAAATTGAAGCCGCTGAACAAGCTAAGATAGATATTGAAGTGCGTTGTTTGCTTACTCCAGCTATTCCATCAACATTATGATTCATAATCTCAAGTTTACAGGCCCAGCTTAACGCGTTGCACAAGGCAAACACTGAAATACACGTCTCTTCAGAATCTCTCACTGTGAAATTAGAGCGCACACAACTCCAGCTTGACGGTGAACGTTCCAAAAACGTCGACTTGGAACGAGCCAACGCCGATCTTAAACGGACCAATGAAGAGCTGAAGCGACAGGTGGCAAAGTGGCAGTCTCTGGAGAGCAAGGGTGACACGGGAGCAGAAACCGAACGGGCTAAACGCGTCGAAGTGGAAGTCCAGCTTTACGCTATTCAGAATCAACTCGCGAAACGGGAAGAGGAAAATGCGACAGCACAGAAGAAGTTAGATAAAGCGAAAACGGTCGTACAGCAGTGGAAGGTACGTTATGATACATTGTTCATGTGTGCGTTTACCGATTATTACACAGGACCATGCAGACTTTTCCCAAGAGCAGGCGGAAGAAGCGAAAAGTGATTTGGCAAAGTTGGAGAATGCAAACAAGAAACTTGTTGCCGAGCTTGAAGTCCTCAAGCGAGCTCGCTCTCCTCGTGACAAGGTCCGTCTTTCACGATCCGCTAACCTCTACTGAATTCATACCCACCCATTCGCCAGGCTTCTGTCATCGCATCCGAAGATGAAGTTGTTTTAGCCGTGAGCCAGTCTGTTCGCCCATCATCGCCTACACCCGCTCCTGTTGCAGGACCCTCCCGACGGAAACCCACCATTAAACCTGGTTCCCGCACGCGCAAAGCAAAAGCCGCAGATGACGACGACATTCAGGAAGTCGACATTCCTTCGCGATCAAAAGGCAAGGGAAAAGCTAAAGTGATCGTACCAGACAGTGAAGCTGAAACGGAGACCGACCAACCGAAACAGACCAAATCCCGGTCAAAACCGAAATCTAGTAGAGACACCGAAACGGAGACCGATCAGCGACCAAAACAGCCCAAGCCTCGGTCGAAATCCAAACCAAAACAACCGGCTGCAAGCGATTCGGAAATTGAGGATATATCACCCGAAGCATTCAAGGCGGTTGCCGCTGGAAAACGGAAAAGCTCAAGTGACGGCCAGGAGTCAGAGGGGAAGCTTAAGGGGAAGCGGAAAGCATCGCCTATGTCTACGGTTGAAGAGAGTGGGAGCGAGGGTAGAGGAGATAAGAGAGGGCCATCGCCTGCAAAGAAAAGAAAGCGGAACGAGGAGTCGGAAAGACCTAAACCCAAACCGATTGCGCGGCCAGGCAAAGCAACTGTACCACGACCACGACCTCGTGCAGGGAGTACTGCTTCGACTGTTATGGTGGATCCTGAGCCTGGTTTTCCGAAACCTGGGACTACAAAGAGGCGGAAGATTAATCTATTTGCGAATAAGGTGGATCTTGGGGCTCTTGATTTTGGATCTCAGGTGTGTTTTGCTTTTTATTTAGGTTTTTGGTGCTGGAAGCTGATATAGCTTTTTGTCTCTCTAGGGAAGCGGAATTCCTTCAGTCCTGTCACCTCTGAAACCACAGGAAGGGGTTCCCGCTCGGTCGCTGAGTTTCTTTTCGTCAATGTCGTCTATATTACCTGGTAGACGTTGACCGACTTATGTTTAATCGTATCTATTTGCATAGACTCGTACCCAGTAGCCGTAGGGAGACTGCGATTTGATGACAGTCGATCAAATGCCGCTTTATCAGCCCGGCTCTTCGATCGACTGTCATCGAAGTGTAGTCCGGGCCGATTGCCGGCTGGGTACGAGTCTACTATTTGCATATATTTTTAACTGTTGAGCGTTGAAACGTTGAACTTCAAGCACCGAAACACCCCATTTGCCGCGATACATGTGGGCACCAGCCCCAGCAGTTCCAAAATGGGACCATAATGATGATATAGGTTATACTACCATTGCATTGTGAAAAAGCATCGCATATTATTTGTATGAATGTACGATACATGATACAAGAAAATTTTTTTGAAATCGTGTAGCCGCATCATGAAACTCCTCTCGACGTGAAACAAGCGTGATTAGAGCGATTAAAGAGGCTTTCATCCATCTGAAACACCTGTGACTAGTGTATAGTTGCACCTCGACCCGAGCTCGCTTCATGGTATAGCAAGACGCCAACACGAAACGACGGGGGTGCTGGTGGTTGGTAAACGGTAAAGGTACGTGGGATGAATCTGCCTTTTATGTCTTTTCTGATAGCACGTGATAAGCGGCCCTGACATGGCCCGGACTTAGGACTACCTATCTTATCTAATATCTTCTCTACCTCCAAGACCTCCTTCAGGATATCCTCCTCTATTGACTATTGCTTTGCTCACCGACGTGTCGACGTCTATCCATTTGTTTCGCTAGGCTCGCCCATCGTTATGTAAAATTCTGATGAGAGTGACTTCCAGGTATGCAAGCTGGTCCGGCATAGGTTTTACTCACTATGACAGAAACACGACAGTGAAACCAGTGCGTATATCTTTTTCACGGGCAATTCATTTACACATGCAGCCTTCCCTAATTCCGTTGAACTTGGATATTTTATCGAGATGGAAGGCGGTGAGGAGTATGAGTTCCGCTTATCCTATCTTCGTCCTAGTAATGAGCAATGATATCAGACACTCAAGATCAGTCTTGAAGAAATGAATATGTCCGCGAAGTTGGCAGATGCATGATGTCGTGATGGATTGGAGGAACAAGTCGGATGTCGGTCAAGGCGAGTGTCTTCATGCGACCAGTATGAAACTGTTGTTTGACGAGCGGTGATTTGGATCAGAGCACGGAGCTCCTTGACTAGCTTGACTGGGCGCAGCTACTGTCGAATGCAGATCCTGAGTACTGAGTCCTTGACTCGCTTGACTGGGCGCAGCTACTGTCTACTGTCGATCCTGAGTCCTTGACTCGCTTGACGGGCGCAGCTAGTGTCTACTGTCGAATGCAGATGTTAAATAAGTCTCGGGATTGCCAGTCGATGAATGAGTTCCAGTGCCAGGAACAGACGAGGGACCAGCCTAGTAAATAATTTATCAAAATGCACAGATACTGCTGCCGCCAAAGGGGGGTGTTCCGTCAAGGAACGCGATTTCGTTCCAAAGGTCGTGCAGAAAAATCAAGTCTTATACAATTATATATCCGTAACAACATAAACCCTGTTTGGACACACAACACCCTGCCTCTGTGTACTGGAGCTAATAGTAGCTCCCCGCGCCTCAGTACATACCTTGACATACACGGTATACTTATACCGGAGCCAAAAAAAAGAACGTTTAATCTTGTCGAGGTTGAGGTGAGCAAGGACTTGCGCGATTCGCGTGTGAGTTTTGACTCCAGTAAGTACAAGGTCAACACTATAACTAGTAGGCAATGAGCAAGATAAAAACGCGGTGAGGTGACTTCCAGCGCGTAAATTATGTTCATGATTTCACGTGCTGCCAGCCGGAAGATCGGCATCGGAAGCGAATCTTTCCTCTGCACGACGACTCGGACTATACTCGACACTAGTACGAAGACCATGAACTTCCTCAAGAGCCTATTTTTCTCTCGTCCCGCTCCTCTAAGCTATATGAAGCTTGGTCCCGATGGCAGCAAAGATAACCCGTTGATGGTACTTATATTTCTCGGATACCCAGTCCATTTACTGAGCCTGTTCAAGATACAATTCTTCACATGGGAATCTCTATCCACAGGAGTTAGCTGGTGGAAACATCTCGAGAATGAGATCCCGACATTAGCAGAACTGGGCATCACACAAATTTGGTTACCTCCTCCGAATAAAGCGGCCGAGAAAGTAAGCTCGCATTCATTGGTGTGCAAACTCTAAACTAGGTTCTTTTCTAGGAAGGGCGAGGCTATGATGCTTATGACCTGGTAAGACAGGACTGAATCCTCGTACTTTGTTAATGTTCTCAACGATGCTGTAGTGGGATTTGGGCGAGTTTGACCAAAAGGGCACGGTCGCCACCCGGTGGGGTACGCTGCTTTCGAGATGCTCCTCGTTCTCCTTCAAAACATCTTTTAGGCTCGAAAGAAGAGCTTCTGAGTGCATGTCGCGTTGCAAAGGAGCACCAGATAGACATCATAATAGATGCCGTCCTCAATGTAGGACTTGCTTTTTTCATTCGTCGAAAACATTTTAACGTCATCGTCAAGCACAAGCTTGGTGCAGACAGAGTAGAAAAACTCAAGGCTGTCCCCGTCGACGCTCAAGATCGTTTAATTGAACTTGAAAAACCAAGGGAAATTGAGGTATAAGCCCTGTTCAGTCCGACATCCAAGTTACATTCTGACACAATTCGTAGGGATGGACGGTCTTTGATTTTCCCGGTCGAGGTGATAAGGTAAAACAGCTAGAGACCATGGCTCTCTTGATTCTAACTATGCTATAGTATAGTAGCATGCATTGGAACCAAGAGCATTTTACTGGAGTGGATTGGGATCAGAAAACACAAACAAAAGGAATTTATAAAATCGTAGGGAAAGGCCATAGAGGCTGGTCCAAGAATGTTGATCGGGAATTGGGAAATTATGACTTCCTCCTGGGAATTGATGTGCGTATCCACTATTTGGACTTAAATCGTATGTTAGCGCGTACTCAAGTGGGATGCAGATTGACCATCGCCACCCTGATGTCCAGCAAGATTTTTTCGCTTGGGGTCCATGGGTACTCGAGGTATTTTCTTTCTCCTTATGATGTTTCAAGTCTCGCTCAAGCTTTTCAGGTCACTGAGGCAGTTGGTTTCCGTCTCGACGCTATCAAACACATAGATCGTGATTTCACCCGAAATTTTGCAAGTGGTGTATACTTCATTGGCAGAATGAAATGCTAATTTTTTGTGTTAGCTGGTTCATACCCGAAAATCTACGAAACCTAATATGTTCGCTGTTGGTACGCTTGTGTCTTTGATTGCATGGAGCCTATGGAGTGTTAGGCTAACATCTGCATAGCGGAATACTGGTCCGGAAAGTGTGTAGCTTTGCGATTGTTCTTTCGATATCTCATTTCGGTATAGCCTAAATGCTGTTCTTCCGTACACTCGTACTTTCAAGGGAGAGGTAGGATGCCTGGATGCCTTTGGACCTTTTTCTTTGTTCTTCAACTGTTGTGTTACAGACCGCCTTTTTTGACGTGCCCCTACATATGAACTTCCATCAAGCCAGTCAGCACTACTCTCGGTATGATTTACGAACGATAATGAATTCCTCCCTGGTCAAGGAAAAGCCTGGATATGCTGTTACTTTCGTCGACAACCACGAGTGCGTACCATGGGATGTCATACGTCGCAGAATCTAATCGTGCTGTCGCAGTACGGTAAAAATTTGGACATCTGCCGAACAAATCAGCAACGTTAATATTTTGCTTAGGTCGAAGGCCAGTCTCTCGAAAGTTGGGTAGGCCGGTATACCCAATCCCAATGAGATTCGTTAAACTGAACTCGCATTGGCGCTAGGTTGGGGATCACTTCAAAATCCAGGCATATGCCCTGATCTTACTCCGAGGCCCAGGCTATCCGTATGATTTTGCATTCGTAATCTCTCGTTTAATTATAACTCATTCTTGCAGCTGTGTTTTTTACGGTGATCTGTATCCAAACCCAGAATGCTATAGCGAACACATTGCCCGTGGCGTCAGGTCCCTAATCAAAGCACGGAAACTTTTTGCCTACGGTGCCTTCCAAGATTATTATTCGTCTGACAAGAATTGTATCGGTTTCGTTCGCATGGGTGATGCGACACACTCTGGATGTGCTGTCGTTCTGAGCAACCGGGAAGGGTAGGTGCCATATCTTACAGTAATTACAAGTGATTCACAATCTCGTCACAGCGATTATGTACATAGTCTACGAATGAAAGTAGGAAAGGTATGTTCTCACTTGACTTGACACAACTCTTACTGACGAAGGTGTAGGCTCATGCTGGCACGACTTTCCAAAGCTACTTGACAGCGGATGGACGCGTCGAAATTGATTCACAAGGATGGGCTGAGTTCACCTGCTTCGCAGGGTCCGCCCAGGTTTGGGTGAAACTCTAAAGTAAAAGAACATGAACATGATGAACCTATGAATTCGATGAAGTTAAGCAGGCAGATATCACTACTTAGTTAATGAACGTGGACATCCTTAATTCCGTAAAGGTAGCACTTCCTCGATTTCTTGAAGTGCTTGTAGTACTGTTTCGTCCGCATGGCGTTTCGATACCAGTTGGAGAGAGAGAGGTGCGTTCTTGAATAAGTTGGGCTCATCTTTGAAGTGTAAGAGGGTTGTAGGTTAACCCGGTGAAACTTTGTGCTTACATGTTGCGATAGAATGGGCATCTGCCTCGCTCCATGACTGTCTAGGTTCTTCCTTGAGATCCAACATAGGGTCGGCGGTGAGGCCAGTAGGGAACACTGCCGCTGGAAAGTCTGCACAGTTGAAAGCAGACGTATAGCTAGTGTCAAGATAAGCGGATGATTACGGCCAAAAACTTAGTTCGTACCCCCAGTACTTTGTCGTCTGAAGAGGCTGAGCAGGTCCATGGTGAGCAGGGCACAGTAGAACATCAATGCGCTGCGAATTCCAATAGGCGTAATATTTTGCTCGAAGCGCATCTCGCTCGAGCAAAAGCTTGTAAGTGATTTGTCAGTATCGGAAAGTTCCAAGCAGCCAATCAAGACTGACCTCCCAAAGCTCGTGCATAGTATGATCCTTGACACCAGGGAGGGAGAGAACCCACTCGCTGAGATGACAGAGTGGTTCTCCAGTCGCAGCAGCTCGAGCGCGTCCGCTTGCACCTAGATTTTTATAGTAAGTATCTGACAGCGACCCATACTAAGCTTATGCTTTGTACCTCCATCGACAAAGTATAATTTTTGCTAACGCAACATCAATTTATCAAACCACACAAACAAGGCATGTTCTCTTACGGCCATGAGAACAAGGTCCTTGTGATACGTTGGTTCGTAGTCGATGATTTCGTAATTTCCCGTCTCCTTCAAGACATCCACCATTGCTTGGAGAGCACGGCGGATAGGTGGCTGGGGAAGTACTACAAGGTCATTCCACATAACTCCTAATCGAATTTTACCTCCTGTTCCCGACCATTTCATGGGCTCGCGTTTCCAGGGAAGAGGTACCAGAGCCATATTCTGCAACCAAGGTTGAGCTGCGAACACCACATTGAAAAAGAGATCTATATCTCTAGAACTGAAAAATTAGAACACTTGAGATAAAGTCACTGAACAGAAAACCGGAAACATCGACCTTCTCGTTAAAGGACCGGAAGTAGCGACGATCGCATCAGCACCAGGTACAACGGAACCACCTCTCAATCCATTGCCAGGCAAACGTCCCGTCGTTGGTTCTGACGAGAGGTGAAAGACGTACGATAAGGAGAGAGTTAGATGCTTACTGAGTGTAAAGATTCCGCAATTGGAACTGGGAGAGCGTAGGCTGCATCGTGTGATTAGATATACGAGTAACATTAATGATCAATCGACATGCACCTCCCCCCAATATCTGTTCCCAGACCCAAAGGTGAGCCTCCGAACGCGATTAAAGCTCCACAGCCCCCTGAACTACCACCGCTGGTGAGTTGCGTATTGTGTGGATTCAAAGTTTGCCCCCAGAAAGAGTGGGTTTCTAGATGCATGATCATCTGAGGCAAATTAGTCTTGCAGTAAAATACTAAAAGAGTGAGTTCAGCCTCTCTATACGCAAATATCGTGAACTTTAAGCTTACCACATCCCGCATCCCAAAGAATCTGGTTCAAGTGCGCGTGTTCAGTCGAGAAAAGTTTGTCTAAATCACCAGAAAATCCGCCGGTCGCCCTTTTACCTTTGACGCCCATATGATCCTGCCGAAGAGGTAAGATTTTCACAAACTGATTTGATGTCAGATAATAACACCTTTATGCTAATCGGAAGGCCTACAGGCCTGTCAGTGCGTCCCCACAAAACGTGAAATCATCTACCAGCTGACCATGTAAAGGACCAACTAGTTGACCCGTCTTCAAGTAGTAGTCATCAAGCTCTTTTGCACGGGCGAGTCCTTCGTCAAAGAAGATCTGGGTAAGACAACAAAGCAACTGATGCCCAATTGTCGCTCGCTTTATGAACGCCGTCAAAACTTCAACCGCGCTAACATCTCTAGCTTTAATAGCGGCGATGATCTTAAAAAGGACGTAAGTAATGCGGACTCAGTATACCGCTTGCAATCGTCACGACTTACCGATGTCGCGTCGTTTGAGGGATCTGTGAGCTTGAGCTCCTTGTCGGACATGAATCCACTTTCCGCTGCAGCATTAAGGACGTTCGATCCAGCAGGATATTTGGCAATAAATTCTGGTGAAAGCCTCAAGTTATCGGGAATACAAGCCTCGCGCTCAACGACAGCGTTGAGAGCTACTTGTGGCCAGATTGGATTCAACGACATTCGAGGGTGAGGTGGGTAGAAAGCGTCGTGAGAGACCAAGGTTTGCTTTCAACCAGCTTTTATAGATCAACACGAGCGTTAAGATAGAGAGAGTATCACCAGGTGAGACCGCCCAAACCCCGTGCTATCTGCTCACTAGTGTATTTAAGGTGAAAAGTACAATCCAACGGCGGAAAGAGAGCACTGGAAATGGCATGTTCATTGTTATCGATATCAGAAACTGGCGCCTAAACTTGACACTAAACGAAGCGCCCATGCTCAAGGGCGCCAAATCCTTTTATTTGCAATAACCTAGTACTACTTTTTTCTAGATTCTCAGTGTCAAGATTCTGTCTTCGGGAGACGGCGCTTAATCCACCCTGGTCTTCAATGCTATGCTTTACTCGCACATCTTTCAGCACTATTCGACCCTTGTCAATTAAGACGAAGCTTCTTCGTTCATGTTTTTACCGAGGTTTCGCAACTGCTGACGAAAATACACCCAAAAAGCCCAAAGCGACAACCGCGCTCCGTCGATCAGCAGCGGCTTCTATCCCTATCCGCTCAAATCCTACCCCAACAAGAAGCAGTATCCAGACTGTGTTCACACTAGCAACTGCGCAAAAATACCTTCTATCCCGGCTTCGTTCCAGCAATTCGCTAAGTGGACAGATTCTTCACGAGGCGTTCTGGTTTCCAAACTGGAAGCAAGGCGAGGTATTCGTGTTCGGAAATGGTTCAATTGTGTGCTGGGGGCTTGGAGAAAAAGAAGCATGTACATTTGAGAAGGAAGTGCTCGGTACTTTCCCCGGCTTCCAAGTCGCGCCGTTGAAAGAACCAGAGACAGAAGAGCTGGAATTTGTCACCGATCAAACAGAGTAAAGTGCAGAGCTTATTTTATCTGAATGTGTTGTGATCTAATTACGCTGTATTTCCAGGGATACTCGTCTTCAAGGTGACTTGATTATACTGGGAAAGACTACACAGGATGCGTTACCTTCTAATCTACCGTCTATGGTCTTTCCTCGAGAAACCTTACTTGCGCGATACGCGTTTTCTCAAGCATTATCGCGTTCAACGGCTCTCTCGAGTCTCGAGGTGTCTTTGGACGATTATCTTTCCTCCATGACACATCTGCCACATGCTTTGGAAGAAACTGGCAAGCCCGGTATGAACCGAAAAGCGCTTATCAAAAAGCTGGGCCAGTTGATGAAGTTCAGGCAAGGATTGAACCTCAATAGAGAGAACTTCAGCGACATCCCCGATTTTTACTGGACTGAGCCTGAACTGGAACGTATGTAGTATCTTTTCCTCTGCTTGCACGCTCTCTGAATCTTGGCAGGTTACTTCAAATCCATGAGCGATGCGCTGGAAATCAAGCTACGAACGGATTCGGTAAACGACAAAATCACGTACGCTGCAGAAGCCCAGTCTGTACTGAGACAGCTATTAACTGAGGTGTGTTTCCTTTTGACGTTATTTGGTATCAAGCTAACTGCACCTCCATATTAGTCTTCCTCCCACAATCTCGAGCTAATCATCATTGCTCTTATTGCAGTCGAGGTTATTATTGTAAGGACATATGAGCGTTACAGTCCATGTTCTGGCACTAATCGAGTTTTTCCAGGCGTTAATCCGCGATGGCCCTGAGCTTTGGGATATGCTAAAAGGAGACTCTGAACGAAAGGCTCACTGATGTACAGTTCATGCAACATATTTGAACTCCACTTAGTCGATAGCCTTAGATAATTTTAAAGCAGCTCTATATAGCCCTTCAATAATGCTCATCTCATGATATAGCAAAACCTGCTAAACTGCTAAACCTTCCATTATTGACATATGTACCGACGGAAGATTTGAATGACCTGGGGTAATTAATTTGAACAACTCGACAAAAAGGTACCCCAGAAGGGATATTTTGGCGATGATCTCAACAGAAAGGTACCCCATAAGGGATAATCTGATGAGGACAATTTCGAAAGATACACCGTAAGGAATACTCTAACGATAATTGCAGTTTCGACTTGAAAGACACCCCGTGAGGGATACCATGTCGATGTCTATCGAAAGAAACCCCGCGAAGAATATTCTGACGATTACTTCTTGTCGACAGAAGATACCCCGCAAGGGATAGTCTGACGATTACTTCTTGGCGACAGAATATACCCGCAAGGGATAGTCTGACGATTATTTCTTGTCGACGGAAGACACCCCGCAAGGGATGTTCTGACGATTATTTCTTGTCGACGGAAGGGACCCCGCAAGGGATGTTCTGACGATTACTTCTTGGCGGCAGAAGATACCCCGCAAGGGATAGTCTGACGATTATTTCTTGTCGACGGAAGACACCCCCCAAGGGAAGAAACCCCGCGAGGGTATTCTGACGATATTCTGTTTCAACAGAAAGATACCCGGTAAGGAATATTCTGGCGATATGTTGGGATTATTGCGCTCGATCTCAGTAGTGTCTGAAAGCTATTCAGTGAGCAACAAGATGCTGAACGATATCGCTCGAAAATAACATACCTAGCACACAGGCCCGTCAAGTCGACTCGGTCTCTCTGCTCACTTGTTGACAGTATGGATTATTCCAATGAACACGTGAAAAACGACGCTATGAGGAGCAAACAAAGGTTCAAAAGGTGGCGACAGAAAAGAGAACGAGTAAGACTCACCTAGGTTCAGGCAGTCCACCTGTACATCACGTCGGAATTACTATCGAGACTGTATCAAGCAAGGTCAAAGGTGAACGCAGAAACCTTGAGATCAAAACGCACGCAGTGTAGACCAAGTCAGACACTCTTTGGTCAAGAGGGGTTTTCTCATCGTCAAACAACAAAGAATTCCGAGAGAAACACATCGTCTGAAGTGGTACATTTATAGCACTGACTTAGTTTAGGGCAGGCCTGATTTAGGCGAATTGGAACGGCGTGAATCATCATTTTGAACGCGATGTCGATGAAAAGTTGGGGATTGTTGTGTATAACGAGCTCACTGTTCACACCAAATACAATCTTCTAAACTTTCATTACACACAATTATTGGCAAGTACGTGTACGAAAGATTCAATGGCCTGGGGTAATTAATTTGTAAAACACGGCGACGCTGCACTGGATTTCCAGTCGAGCCTAAAGATTGTTTACGATGAGTGAAGGGTAAAAATGGAAGGTTGCCTGAAGGCAACTCACCTCGCCGCACTGCAAAAGGTCAAAACCAATTGCAGATCCTGCTCACCTCTGACAGTAGAGAATGGATAATCGAGCGCAGGAAGTCACGATACTGCAACCAAGGAAAGATCAGAAATGAACCCATAACATATAAAAATGACTGCACTGACCTAGGCAGAACCTATCGTCCATCGAGCGCGTATGATGACATTCCCTTACCACTGTAACTCTAGCATCGAGGTCAATCGGGAGTTATCACACGAATGTTGACAAACGTACTATGCAGTCGGACAGGTCAGACAACTCTCTGGTCTGGAGGGGTCCTCTAAGAGGTCCAAGAGAAAAACGTTGTCTCAAGTCACACTTTATATAGCCTGGGTGCTTTAGGGCAGGTTTGCGCGGCATCACGGCATTGGATCGCTAGCGTATTAGACAAACCCAACTGTAACGATTATTCTATTCTTCAGGCTCGGTCGTAAATACAAGAGATACACCATCGTCTCCGGCGGTAACCACCACCGACCCATCTAATCCTAGAGATGCACCCAATACAGCCGCCTGATGACCTTTATGCTCTTTCACAAGAGTACCAGTCCGCGCATCCCATGTACGCAAAGTTTTGTCTGCAGAGCCAGAAATGAGCAAGTGTGATTTTGGAGCTGGGGCTGCTAATAAAGTGGTCACTGCATCCTGTAGAGCTTGTCAGTCGTCAATTCATCCACCGAACAGAAGAAACTTACCGTGTGCTCTACGGTGGCACGCAAACGCATGGTGGCAAGGTCCCACAAGCAGATTTTGCCATCTGTCGCACCCGTTGCAACGACACCAGGACCTGATCCAGTTCCAGTAAGATCAACGAACTCGACCGCTTCGATACTTTCTCCTTCTGTATGGCCTCCCAGTGTGCTGACGATTTCACCTTTAGTGAGACTGATTACACGAACACCTCCGGCAGCACCTCCAACAACTGCCAATGTTGAAGACGGGTTGACCCCGAGCGAAGTAACACCATCAAGGTTGAATCTTGCATCTTCGGGAGTCAACTTGAACACAGGAGCAGGCGATCTTGGATCCCAGAGAATTAAGGCTCCATCTCCACATGCAGAAACTATTCGCTTGCCTGTCAAGGGATATGTTAGAGCGATATGGGATAGCTGGTATCGGGATATGTACCGTCGGGTGTGAATGCACCACATTGAACAGGACCTGTATGGCCCGCGAATACCTGCATTATATTTCCGGATGGTACTGGAACAAGTCAGAATATAATCGACTTAAGGACAATAGAAATATTCACTCACATTGCCACAGCCAAAGGGTAGAATCGTTTGAGCCAGCTAGCAAAACGTTTCCTTTCGGATGCCATTTTAAAAACTGTTCATTATTACTCCCAAGATCTGATCACATCCAAACTCGAAAAAAGCTTACCATTACTTCGTCTGGGCCCTGCAGTTCCGTTAAAAACTCCCATGTCCTGTAGTCCTCTTTCCCCACTCTTCTCCATAGTCTAATCTTGCCGTCCATTCCCCCAGTCGAAACGAGCTCGCCATCTGTGCTCCATCCTACGCAAGAGACACTATCTGAGTGACCAGTTAATTTTACAATCACCTCTCCATCGGTGATATCCCATATGTAGCCCAGATCGTCTTCACCTCCAGTAACTGCAAGCGGTTGTGTAGGGTGTACTGCGACGGCAAAAACAGATGACTGATGATTAGGAAAAGCTTGTACAGAGTTATCATCCAGTACAGATGAAGATCCTGCCGCTAGTTCGCCTACATCATCCCCAGCTTCATTTTCGTCTTCCTCGTCCATTGGATGGTCGCCGTCATCAGGGACTTCAGCGAGGACATCATCCTCAGTTATGAACTGGTCCTGCTCGTTCAGTTCTTCGTCGTGTTCTGGATGATCCATAGCGATTGTTTTGCGATAAGCTTGTAAGTCGGCGGAATTTACTTTGCAGAGTATATAAAGCAGAAAGTCAAGTCAATCGGAGCGGAGCCGTACGTTTGCTGAGGAATCGGCTGAGGAATCGCTGACTGATTGGGACTGATCGCGAAATTCCGGATGCGATCAAAAACCACGTGGTTCTTTCCGCGGCGTGGGATTGGCGCGTAAACGTCGCGAGACTTTTTGTTGATTCGTCGAATCGTTGAACTCCAGTTACAGAATATTTCACAGCCCAACAGAGTTCCACGTTTGCCTTCATTCTGTCCATGTATTCAATCTCAAGGGTAACATATATAAGAGTGTCCAAGCACTGACATGAACTCTACCCTTTTCTTCATGTACCTCTCATTTTCTCTTGTTCTTGCAGCTCTAGCAGCCAGCGTCAGAGCCGGCTCCAATGTGATAGATTTGGACCCAGCCTCGGTATGTATAACTCATGTTCCTCGGATGAAGGCTCACTTTTCACCAGTGGGATGACATCGTCGGCAATGGCAGACCGGGACTTGTAGCATTGTGAGTAGCTGAAAGATTCACGCGCATATTCATAGAGCTAATCAACTCTCCATTTAGCTATGCTCCTTGGTGGTAAGGATTTTGACGTGATTATCATCAAGTTGTGGACTGAACGATTGAATTCATACGCAGTGGTCACTCTCAAGCAAGTCGTATCAATAACCGCGGATTCATTAATCATAAACATTTCCTGCTTAGACTCTTGCCCCCATCTACGAAGAAGTAGCAGACGCGTACTCCTACGCCCGAGAGAAACTGTTTGTTGGCAGAATCGATGCCGACGGTGTAGGTAGAGATTTAGCCAGACAGTACGTCTCTCATATTGCGCTCGTAGTTGCCTGTCTAAATCTTTGAAATAGGCATGGTATCACTGGGTACCCAACTCTCAAATGGTTCGCAGAGGATGGAACCGTCACGCATTACAAAAAACTTAGAGATCTTCAAAGCATGACCGACTTGTCAGTGTACTTGTTCTTTCAATATCTACAGTCTCCCTGACAGCCTTTGTATTACAGTATTACTAGCATGACGGACGTGGAAGCCAACCTAAAGCCACCAGCCGAACCTACATACAAGGTCCTTGATTCCACTAATTTCGACGATGTTATCATGGTAAGTATAGGTGGCTCACCGCAAATGGAATGCTCATCAGGCTGCCTTAGGATGCGGACAAAGATGCCGTGGTTATTTTCACTGTGAGTGATTCGGCATGCCTCTGTTGCAGAGATTGACTTTATCGCTACAGACAGCTTATGCAATGACCAAGCCCATGGCCCGTGTATACCGAGAAGGTGCTGTAAATTCACCTTCTTTGAAATAACCTCATTTACTCAAGTTACTCTTTAGTCGCCGCAATCTTCGCGAATGAGCCAAATGTAAGTTTTTAGATGCAGTTCTTTGTTGTGCCAGCAGCTTAACATTTCCGGGTATAGTGTATCTTCGCATTCGTTGATGCGGAGCTCGAGCAGAGCAAAGAACTCAAAGAACGATTTCAACTCTCAGCTTACCCTACCTACAAGTACTTCCTCAGGGACGACAAGACGGGCGTAAGTTTCCCGGGCTCAGCAACCACCGAAGAAGATTTTGTCACCTTCCTCAATGCTGTCTGTATGACCCATCGTTCTGTCGATGGAGGATTACTTGACACTGTGAGCTCCCTTACTTTTTTCTATCAATCTGAGATTAATGGGATTTCACCTCAAGGCTGGACGTATTGCAGACTTAGATGCCCTTGCATACAAATTCTTTGTCGCACCCTCCCCCGATGCGAGGGATGCTATCTACAAAAAAGCCTCTTCCATCTCTGCCGCCATCGGTGGTACTTCAAAGCACTACATTCATTTCATGGATAGGATGGTTAATGGAACTGAGGCATTCCACAAGAAGGAATCCAGACGGTATAAATTCTCTAAAAATCCCCACTGCGCATTTATTGACTTTTCACTTTCTGCAGGCTGGAGATCATCCTCAAAAAGCGTGCCTTGTCTTCCGCCAAACTCGATGATATCAAACTCAAATCCAACATTCTTCGTGCGTTCACAGAGAAACCTGCAAAAGTAGATTTAGAGGAAGAAGATTCAGAGGTGCATTCAGAGGTGCATTCAGAGAACTCGGAGAGTAACATACGGAAAGCCACTGCTGAGCTGTAGAGCGCCAGATACTTTTCTTAGTGTTTTGGTATTTATGAATCACATTCGAGGATCTTTGAGGAGTGTACATTAGTACGTTTTTAAATTATATGCATTGGATTCAGCTTGCGCCAGACTGTAACAGGAACATTGTCGGCGATGGGTCGGTGATATGTAGTAATTACATTAAATTCCGATTTATCAAGGCGTCTAAAGACTGACGTGGAAGTACTGTGCTCTTTCTTCTAACCAATATGCAACTTTCATTTTCTCTTCTTTTTGTGGCTCTAGTAGCCAGTGTTCGCGCTTCCAATGTGTTAGAACTGGACTCAAGCTCCGTAGGTGTCCTTTGGCTTCTTCAGGAATGAAGATTCACCCTTTCGCCAGTGGGACAGCGTTGTTGGCAAGGGCAAACCGGGGCTCGTGGAATTGTGCGTATTAATAATTAGAAGACGTACGTGAAGACTTATGTGGCTCTCCAACTCTCTCCCATTCAGCTTTGCTCCTTGGTGGTAAGGATCTTCAACGTAATTATCTTCAAACTTGGATTTGACCCTTGGATTTACACACAGTGGTCACTGCAAAGTACTGTGTCAGAATGCTTCGTAGATTCAATGCTTATAGCTCTTTCCTCTTTAGAATCTTGCCCCTACATACGAGCAGGTGGCAGATGCATACTCGCATGCCAAAGACAAAATATTTGTTGCAAAGGTCGATGCTGATGGTGCAGGGAAGGAGTTAGGCCACAAGTATGTCTCTTGAACTCGAATTCATGGCTACCATCATGTTTCCTTATGCAAATTTAAACCTAGATACGGCGTTACTGGATTCCCCACTCTCAAATGGTTCTCTGCAGACGGCTCTGTTGAGCCTTACGATGCAGGCAGAGATCTCGATAGCTTTACAAACTTGTCAGCTCGCCCATTCTTTTCTATACCCGCAATTTACATTTATCTTACCCCGTATCACAGTATTACCAGCAAGACCAATGTGAAGTCGACTATCAAACCGCCACCTCCCCCTGCATACAAGATCCTTGATTACACCGATTTCGATCAGGTTGTCTTGGTGAGTATATCTTACTTCAGTTATCACAGGATAGAATGTTGATAGGGTTTCAGGACACGGACAAGGACGTACTGGTTACTTTCACTGTGAGTAATTGAGACATGGATGTGTCGTAGACTTTAACTTTTATTGCTGTAGGCGCCTTGGTGTGGTCATTGCAAGTCCATGAAGCCTGCATACGAGAAAGGTGTGATTCCATTTTTTTTAGAAATACTCGGGCTCCATTGACTCACCTGCCTTCAGTCGGCACTATCTTTGAGACTGAGGGCAATGTATGTTGCCGTATGGTCATTTGCTTTCCTTAGTGACTAATTGATGTTTAGTGCATCGTCGCCAACATTGACGCAGACGACAAGAAGAACGAAGTCATCAAATCACGATATGGAGTCTCCAGTTTCCCTACCATCAAGTTCTTCCCAAAGGACAACAAGGATGGTGAAGCTTACGAGGGCGGTCGCTCGGAGGCCGATTTCGTCAAATTCCTCAATGAAAAATGTGGAACTCAACGCTCTGTGAACGGTGGACTGCTTGACACTGTGCGCTCCCTTTACTTTCTTCCTATCGGTGCAAAATTCAGAGGATTACAGGCTGGACGAGTTGCAGACTTTGATGTCCTTGCAAATAAGTTCTTCGTCGCCTCCGCTGACGCTAGAAATTCGATTTACAGCGAAGCCCTCAGCCTCGCTTCCACCGTTGGTGATGCTTCAAAGCACTATCTTCGTGTCATGGAGAAAATGGCCAACGGGACTGAGGCGTATTATGAGAAGGAATCTAAGCGGTGCGTACTTTCTAGAAACCTCCTCCACTGTTATTGATCGTTTGAAATCCTTCCTTCTCCTCGGACCCTTCTTGTCTGCCATTTTCAATAGACTCGAGAGCATCCTCAAGAAACGCAGCTTATCCCCTGCCAAACTGGACGAAATCAAAATCAAATCCAATATTCTTCGGTCGTTTGCAGAAAAGCCTTCAGAAGAAGACAGTAACGTCAGGAGAGCTACTGCTGAGCTGTAGGAAGTAGCCTTGCTCCACGTCCTCTTCTGGGAACCGTGTACACTACGTTTTCTACAGATGCATATACATAATTTATACATCGCTATCTCCCGATCCCGCGATATATTATTGAAGTACTATTGAGTTGTCTCAGGCATTGCCACTCTGTGTAGCTCGTACAACAGCGCGTGGGATTCTCAGTTTTGTTCGCGAATCGTTGAGCACCAGTTATGAACGTATTCCACAGTCTCACGGAGTTCCACGTTTCACGTATTCACGTCCGAGGAACAATATAAGGATGTGCAAAGGCCGACGTGGATTTGTCCGCGCTCTGTCCCCCATGCAGATTTCTGTTTCCCTTCTTTTCGCGGTTCTAGTCGCCAGTGTCAGCGCCACCAATGTGTTGGACTTGGACACAAAATCAGTAAGTAATTTTCTATCCTTTCATGGTAAATATTCAATATTTCCTTTTTGCTAGTGGGACAAAACTATCGGCAAAGGCAAACCGGGACTCGTAGAGTTGTGAGTAGCTGGAAGACTTTGCGCAGATGTATGCAAGCTCATCAGATTTCTATCTAGCTATGCTCCATGGTGGTAAGGATGCTCGATGGGATCATCCTTGATCTTCGACTTACGATTGAAATCTCCACGTAGTGAACACTGCGAAGTAAGCTACGCCCAAATGAACCGTGGATTCATTGATCATAACCCTTTGGTATTAGACTCTTGCACCCACATACGAGGAGCTAGCAGATGCATATTCGCATGCTCGGGACAAGCTGTTCGTTGCAAGAATCGATGCAGATGGCATAGGCAGAGAACTAGGCGAAAAGTACGTCCCTCGAGCTCGGACTCGTACTTACGTACTTATCCATTTTTGAGGTATGGTATTCTCGGATACCCCACTCTTAAGTGGTTCTCGGCGGACGGAACCGCAGAGCCTTACTCAGGTGATACAAGCCTGTATAGCTTTACCAACTTGTCAGTTCGTTCATTCTTCTGACACCCACAACCCTCACCTGGATTTGCAGTATTACCCGCAGGACCAATGTGAAATCCAGCATCACGCCGCGCCCTCCCCACGCATTCACGGTCCTTGATTATAGTAATTTCGACGACATTGTTTTGGTATGTAGAACAACTCTCTCAGAATTGACAGTCTTCACTAACCAGACCTCAGGACAAGAAAAAGGACGTTCTAGTTACTTTCACTGTAAGTAACGGAGACAAGGATGTAACGCAGAACTTAACTCTCGCTATAGGCGGATTGGGCAATCAGCGAAGAAATGATAAACGTATACGAAAGAGGTTAGTAAATTTGGATTATTTTGAAGTTGGAGCAATCTTAATCAAATTGAATTTCAGTTGGCGCTATCTTTGAAAACGAGGAAAACGTAGGTTACAATCTGGTCTATTGTTTGTGCAACTTTACTCATTGTCTGTGTTCAGTGTGTCTTCGCCTATATTAACATAGAGGACCATAAGAACAGTGCCATAAAATCACGATACCGTGTCGTGGGGTTGCCTGCCTTGAAGTTCTTCTCAAAGGACAACAAACAGGGTGAAGTCTACTATGGCGGTCGTCACGAAGCCGATTACGTCAACTACCTTAATGAAAGATGTGGAACATATCGTTCTCTTGATGGAGCATTGTCTACAACGGTGAGTTAATTTTTTCTCCCATCAGTATGAGATGATTGAGATGTCATCGCAGGCCGGACGAGTGGCAGACTTTGACGATCTTGCGAGGCAGTTCTTCGTCGGCTCCTCGTCCACCAAGAAGTCCATTCACAAGAAAGCCCTTAAACTGTCTCACAGCGTTGGTGATACCGCAAAGCCCTACCTTCATATCATGGAGAAAATGATCAAAAATAAGGGATATTACGAGAAGGAATCTAAACGGTAAGCACTTGCAAAATTCCTCCTCATTGACTTTCTGGATGATCTCTTCACGTATTTGCCGTGTTCTTCATAACCGTTCATCGTTTTTGATACTTTTCTATATATAGTCTGAAGAGCCTCCTCGCGAAAGGCAACCTTTCTCCGGCCAAACTCGAAGAACTTACGATCAGATCCAACGTTCTTGGTGCTTTTTCAGAGAAGGAAGACACGAACAAGAGAGCTACTGCAGAGCTGTAGAGCGATGGATAGCTTGAATACATACTGTACAAGTCAAATTAAGTTATGGTCACTTACATACCTCGGGGATTACAACGTGCAAATACATATAAATTATCCAGAGCACATTTACATACTTGTGTGGGGTGTCGAGTGTTAGACTCGGGGTCTATACAACCTCTTAAACTGAGACCAGATTGAAACACTGATTTGAAACCCGGAGAGATGAGTTTGAGTGTCTTAAGTACGCCTCGTGCTGCCGGATTATTAGTTCGTGCATACATACAAGCAGCTACCAAACAGGACAAGAAGAAAGCAAGGATATACTCCATCAGCTGGCCTAGTTTCATAGATCATACCACTATTCCGTCAAACCTGCGTTAAACCGAATCGTGTTACGCGGCTTCTTAGTAATCGTTCAGCGCGCGCTCTAGTTCCTTCCAGCTCCAATATTAGAAAAGGGGTTGTTTGAAGTAGCGGGGCGTCCCCCAACTAAAGCGCCTAGGCAAAATATCCAAGTCTAAGAATATGTGTGCCTCACCGATCCATGAGAGGTCTCGCCTGGGTAAGAGCCGGCACAGCTCAGCACAAAGGCCTAAAATGTATATCTTAGTTGAGGTCCATTACATAAGAAACAGGATTTGTTCAGTATCCTTCACCGATTCCCAAGCAGTGAAATTGCGCCTCGATAGAAGGCTTTTCGTTCCACCCGTTGTGCAGCACGAACCATTCTTCAAGATAAGGCAAGATGATTTGATTTTATTGAAAGATGTATGCCGAGAATGGGGTAAGAGAACAGATAGATGAGGTATAAAGGTAAAAAAGCATAGCAGCATAAAATGTGTCTCAACTGTCTGAGAACAAGTCCTCCACTATTGGGATCTTGGGCAGAGTCTTGGTCGCAGACCAAAGATACGACTTTCCGCACTACCGCCGGCGCACCAGTACCTCCAGGTTTTGTATAGATACCTGCGCGTCGAGGTTGAATCTGCCCACAGGAGATAGAATGCTACAGAAGGGAGATTAAAATGAGGATCGGTTAGAGGGGGGATATTGCGCTAGTTTCCGAGCTCCAAAAGACCTAAGTAGACTTTAGCGCTCCAATCCATCTCAGCGAGTCGTCTTCAGCGATCTGTGTGTCCGTTAGATATGCCGTCAAAGTCATCCCAGAGGACCGGAGTTTATACTCGGGTTCCCCCGTAGCCTCGTGTATTATCCAGGTTCGAGGATAATCTGAGGATATTGCGCCTGAGGCCGTCGCACACGACTTTTAGACTCTACTTACAAGGCCAGCGCGTAGATAGGCGTAGATCCGCGGCATTGAGCGAGTTTTCATGCACGATTTTGATTTCCCTGATAGCGTCTGCACGGCGTCTAAGTTGGAAGAAAGCCCTGACTCATGTGAGCTATCGGGAGATTCGGTATCTCAAGCACGCCTCGTGTATGGGAAGGGGCACTCGTGATTTCTCCGATAAATCGGTAAAATGGCGTTTTGCCAGAAAAACGTTTCGATCTTAAACGCCCACACCTGTATGGCTGGTATAAAACTCACCTGCACCACCAGCCTAGGAGATCGTCACGATATCCTCCACAACCGTCTCGTGCCCTGTGCATAAAAAAAGGTGTAAACCCAGAATCATGTCTTACAGTTATCCTTACGATCATACCTCTTCTGCTCCCCAACAAAACAAACTCCACGCCTTGAAGTTTTATCGATTCCACGCAGGGAAGAAATGCTGGAAGCACATCGCTCCGGGTCAGCGGCGTGAACGCGTTCTTCACTCCGATCTTTCCATCATTACTTGGAATGTCGACTTTACATCTGGCAAGGCCGTGGAACGTATCAACGAGGCACTTCATTACCTGCGGTACAGTGTCTTGCAGAGTAAAACCCCTCCCCCTTGTGTTATCCTCCTCCAAGAAGTCCATTCCAAGGTGTTGCCAGCAATACTTGAAAACCCATGGATTCAAAAGCACTTTTATCTGACTCCAATCGATAATTTGAAGTGGCCCTACAACATATATGGAAATATCACTCTGATTGAGCGATCTGTATCCGTAATAAATACTGAAATCTTGTGGTTCGCAGCGTCAAATATGGGACGAACGGTAAGTGATTTCTTTCTGCGAGCCCAGAGCCTGATAGATAACGGCGGGTATAGGCCCTTGTGACAGACGTCAGACTCGCACCGCTTGAGCCCGAGCTCTATGAGGGTAGACGCGAGGTTAATATTCGCATTATAAACACGCACCTCGAGTCTTTGGATAACGCGGAGAACCGTGCAGAGCAGCTAGCCTTGTGCGTTGAACTCCTGAAGGAGGAACCGATATACGCAGGAGTAATAGGCGGAGACTTTAATGCTTTCGATGAAGACTCGACCGAGCAAGTCAAAGATCATGGACTTGTAGATACTGGAGAAACCGTCGAGAAAGTAAAGGGGAAAGCATCTCATACTTGGGGGTTTCACGAGAAGAAGCCTTCGAAATTTCCTTCTGGAAGGTTCGATAAGGTCAGTAGAACCAGGACAAAAATAATATACTTATACTGACTTGATTAAAATTTCAGATTGTTTTCACTCCGCGTGGAGACCTTTCAATGTCACCTCCTGTAATTTTTGGGCAGGACGCGACGACGGAGGACGGGGAGTGGGTTAGCGATCATTATGGCCTGCGCACCAATTTAGCTGTTTGATTATCTAGCTCGGTTCCAATTTCCCGTCGGTAAGATGTCGCCGTACGTCCCGACATTGGTAAAATTTGGAAAGTTCAATGAAATATTTACCCTCGAACTTGAGCTTGAGCTGCGGCCTGAGCAAACATCTCAACAATGTCAACATACATCCAGCTTTGACCAGTACGGAGAACATAGCAGTCAACCGGTCATCGTGTAAACGTAGGTATATGTAATAGTTGATGCCCTGAATTGATTGACAACAATCAATCAAAGTCACATGGACCGCAAAATATATAAATCGCCCCATCTGAAAAAAATTGTTCCCAACACTTCCAACGTCGACGTTCTCTTTCGTTTTCCGTCCTCCTCACCATGAAAGCTGTTCTTTTTGCGTCTGCCTCCGCTGCTCTGATCTTTGGCGCCTCGGCTGCCACGCTTTCCATTAACACCCCGTAACCGCACTTTCATGTTGGACAAGGCTATATAGAAGCTGAAGCCTTTTTCTAGACCAAGTTTGACTGTGTGCGAGCCTGCTTTGCTGCAATGGACTGGAGGAACTCGTATGTCTGCTACCTAGGCGTTTGTTTTCGGTTTTGCTTATTTTTCACAGCTCCTTACGCATCTTTGGTAAGCTAGTTGAACACAAGCCTATTGGGATTCGACTGGACAGTTTTTTCCCTCTGTTATTCCTATTTTAGAAGTGAATCTACTCCAACTTTTGCGTCGTAGTCGTTTTTAACGTCCTGTTTAGAGTTTTCCCCGACGGTACCCCTACATCAACTCTCCTAGATCTTGGTCCCCAAGGTACCAACACTCAGTTCACATGGAATGTTAACATCACTTCTGGTGAGACATCGAAATATCGTTCCTGTCGTTTTATCTTGCTCATTTCTCCTAGGTAGCGTTGGTTTTACTATCGTTGACAGCACTGGTGCCATGGGCCAGTCTGCCGCTGTCCCAATTCAACCTGGTAGTATGTGTCATATTTGCTGACATCTCGTTTTTCCGTACTAACTGCGCTTTCAGCCTCGACTTCTTGTATCGGCGGCAACAACACCATCACTGCTCCTTCGAGCCCCGGCACCGGCAGTGGTTCCTCCTCAACCTCCGCAGGTACAGGTGCTACCACAACTGGTGGTAACTCTTCTCCCTCGGCCACTTCGTATGTTATATTTGCCTTGGATTGTGATCCTTTATTCACCTTCGCTCTGTATCTCTTAGGCCTGGGTCGACTTCGGGTTCGAGCTCCGGATCGGCCGCTTCAAGTACCAATACTAGTGGAGCTTCTTCGCAAAGTGCTCAGTTCGGTGTCGCCGCCATTGTTGCTGCCGCTCTCGGTTTCCTTGTGTAAAACAACCCAGTCTGGACAGTATATCTGATGCAAACATTCCTGTTGCTTCACTATGTCTTCTATCGACAATTACTGTTTCATCCATTTTAATAGTCTTCTTTATGAACCTTTCACTGAGCAGTAGTTTTCATACTAGTTCTGTGTTTTTACCCTCTGTTGCGTTTATAGGACATCATCCATTTCCTCTTACTACCCATGGTTAAAGGCGTATGCTCACTATCGACAATCTGGGTCACTTTCAGTTCCCCATGTTGAAATAATAGGTATCTTTGATTTAAATGGCATTCATTCTTTTGGTGGAACGGGCCCTGGGCATTGAAATTTGAAGATACGTCGATCACTGCTCCTCTTGGTGAGCCAGCGTCAAAATCCTATCCTGGTCAGTGCAGTGCCCACAAGTCTTATCAGCTTGCTGTGTTTGATCTTTCTGTGTCACTGGTACACTTGTAATGGTTCACTTGCTCTTTCTAATGCCTGTTGCAACAGTGAACGACTGGTTACACCTTCTAAATTCTGTCCGCTGTTTCTCCGTGCTTTGGATTCATGCTTCATTCCTGAAATTCGAGTCGCTGTTCATGTTTGACGGGACCTTTTTTGAAAATTGTGCGGCATCTAGTACTTTGTCCTTGTACTCGGGTTTGTACATAATCAAGGACTTGGGCATCCAAGGAGATTTCTGGTATGAAAGTGAAGAGCTGGTATGTTGGTCCAATTCAAACCTCTCGTTCTAATAATATTAAGGAATAGTTTGGGTTACAGTGGTGACCACTAGCCAAAATTTTTCCGGAGAGTGGCCGTCATAGCGAAGAATCACCGTATCTGTACCAAAGTCAAACCATCGTTCAAAAGTTTAGTGTTGAACGTAATGGAGTAATATGCGGTTCTCAATTCGTCGCTCGAGTTGAAAGACAGAATGACGCACTTGGGAAACAACATACCCGTATCTATCCCTTTCTCGCAGTTTTGTGAGAAGCGTCGCTCAATCGTGTGGAATTTGTTACCTGCAAAGTCCGGCATGGTAACTATGTTTGAGCCTTGTGAGCAATTAACCTCGACCTCGTTCCGTTTCTTGGAGCTTTCATTCAATCCCGTGCTTTAGAATTTAAACAGTGGGATTTCAGACCCCCGAAAGTTTTGCCTTGATTTTTCCTATTTATATGCGGGCCAGCCAGAGAGTGGAACTTTTTGGTTCATTTGCTTCGTTCACGGTTAGCGTCCATCCTCTGTCCTCTGGCAAGGTCTGCATCCATGGAGCCTTCCGAATCGACACGTCCTCAACCTCCGGCATGGACAGTTGTTGACTTTATCCATCGAGGATATTGGTGGAGGAACCGAGGTCAGTGCCTGATTCCACGGTCTGCATCTTGATTTGCTGCTTATCTGTGTTCCCTCGTTTAGGCATATTGTTGCTTAATATCTGTCTTATCCTACCTCTCCTCACCTCTGCTGCCAACGGCCTAGATTCATCCCTTGTAAATGGTGAATTTGTATTGCATATCAGCGAAACCGGCAAGTTCATTTTTGTTCACTATAGCACTACAAATACTCGACGCCTGGCAAAACTTTTATGGTTGGCCAACTGGAAAAATACTGGGTACGGTGTTCCACAGGAACTTATTATTCGACCGATTCTAATGTTTTTCAAAGGCCTCGTCAACTGCGCGCAGAATATTGGGGTTATAGCGGTACGTAGCTTTCAAATGGCAATACATGTGCTTGAACGCGTCTACGAGAACAGGGCCTTCCAATTACACCTTTCGCGTCGGATAATTTAGGGAGGCGTTTAACTTTGATTATAGGATCTGGGATTATGCTAGGCGGTGTTGCCTTGCAATTTCTAGCGACAAGTGTCGGGGTGTTCATCGCCGCCAGAATTATCAGTAATTTTAGCTAGTCATAGTTTATGATTTCGCGCTCACCGTGTACCTCTAGTCGGATTTGGACTCTCGTTCTGTCTCAATGCAGCACCTCTGTTGCTCATTGAACTTTGTTATCCAACACAGGTACTTGTTTGTGACTATCATATAAGTCTTAATAATGGTGATTCCATTTACAGAGAGGTAAAATAACGTCCCTATATAATTCGACCTGGTATCTTGGCAGTATTATCGCCGCTTGGGTACCTCAGCTTTACTCTATATTCACATCTTTATTGACCTTTTAGTCGCGTTCAGATCTGTTTTGGAACGTACTTTGATCAAGCACATGAGAGCACGGCGACGTGGCGTATACCAACACTGGCCCAAGCAGTGGCTCCCCTTCTTCAAGTCTGTCTAGTATGGTGAGTAAGAGGCGTTTGAAAGGAATCCGCGTTGTTATTGATGTAGATTAATTAGGTTTATACCAGAGAGTCCGAGATATCTAGTCTCGAAAGGTTATGTAGGTGCTTCTTCCATTGTTCTCAATTTCTTACCATAACTGACATTAATTTTCAGGAGGGCAGGGCCGCACGTGTCCTCAGAAAGTACCATGCTAATGGTAGCATCGAGAACGACCCCCTTGTAAACTTTGAATTAGCGCAAATCAAGCACGCTATTCGGACAGAGCTGGACATCAGTAAAAGTACATCGTTCTTGTCACTGTTTGCCACACCAGGGAACCGAAAACGTATGAAGATAATTATTGGCATAGCCGTCTTTTCTCAGTGGAGGTCAGTCGTCTTCCCGAGTTTTGAAAGTACTTGCACTCAAACTTACCTAGTGGGAATGGACTCGTCTCTTACTACATCAATCTTGTGCTGAATGGTGTGGGTATTACGAGTACAAAAAGCAAAGCTGCTATAAATGGTGGTCTTCAGGTGAAGGGCACGATGCTGCCACTTGATACCTCACTAACCAGCTTAAAAATTAGATATTCAATCTGTTTGTTTCCATCTCATCTTCCATGTTAGTCGACCGGGTGGGTCGGCGACCACTGTTCATTCTATCGAATTCGGGGATGTTGATAGGTCAGTCCACCGATGAATGTTATGAATCTGCATGGTAACAGTATACCTAGCGTTCGGTCTCTGGACCATCAGTGAAGCTCTCTTCAATACTCTCCACAAGACCGCTGCAGCTCAAGGTGTGTTTGTAGTATGTGCCGACTGCGAAAGATAGCTGAACCAAGATTAACAGCCACCATACCTCTCATGTTTATTTATTTTCTGTTTTATGATATCGCGTATACCCCCATGTTAGTTAGTTTTCTAGACTCAAGCTGTTGTTCGTTTGGCTGATTCTTTTTAACCAAGGGTGGTAGCATATACACTGGAAATCCTACCCTACAACATTCGAGCCAAGGGTTTCGCAGTGATGGCAAGTCATCTTATGGCCAATTCCAACCCAGGATTAATGTTCTTCATAGAATTTTACCGTTTACCTCACACTCATTTTCAATCAGTTTGCTAACCCGGTTGCTATCGAAGCTCTCGGATGGCGGTATTACCTAGTTTACTGCGGTTTCTTGATAGTTGAGCTCGTCTTTGTGGTTTCGTGCATTGTCGAAACCAAAGGTAGCGTATAATACAAACTGCGCCTCCCAGGTAGTTGCTAACATCATTGAACAGGCCGAACACTGGAAGAAACAGCGGTGTTATTCGACGGTGAAGCGGTTCAAAACGACCTAGCTGCAACCGGAGGGGAAGCAGCCACAGTGAACATGACAGGAAGAGGAAATTTGATGACAGAAAGATCCATTCAAGTTATGGTAGCTCAAGAAGTTCATACCTCTATTAGCACCAGCCATCATTCGAGTAATAGTAGCATGAGTAGTGTGGCGGATGCGGGGAAGCTGGAGAAGTAGGTTCAAGAAGGGCAGATGTGGACAGTAATAATATAACGTGTATTGTTTTTGATGTTCTGTTAATTTTATTACCATAATGACAATTCTATCTCGGGGTACTCTGGAGAGCAGTTCAACAATTCCATTTACACAGACTTTACGCGGTTCGATAGATGGGTGCAAACCAGGCGGCATGTTATCGTAATGCGCAAGACTGGTTCTTCTAATCTATGTGTCTCCTACTCGTCCTCGTATCCAGAGATAGGTCTTCTGGGTCTATTCGGCACTAGAGAGGAACGTAAGTTCATCATACGGAGGCGGCAATTAAGGATACTCGCATGGATATGACGAAGGAATTTCTGGCGGAGGAACATAGCCAAAGTGTTCACGTATGGGGGGAATCACCACAACCATGACGGGCCCGATAGTACCCAAAATTACAGAGTAGAATATCGCTGGTTTCTCATGGGCTGTTCGGTACTGTTGAAGTCGTAATTCAGCAACAAAGAGGACTTGAATTATTCTACACCAACCATGAAGTTGTAAGACCTCTGAAAAGGTCTGAATAAAGACGCCATCTCGTTGGGCGAGGAGGAAGAAGGAGGGAAGAAGCGCTGGTTGATTGCTTAGGTCAGCCACGCTTAACTGTTCTTGAAGTGTAACCTTTCGTTGTCTGACCAAGTCTTCACTATTACCGAGTCGATATCATCGCATATATCATCGCAAAAGACGACTATCCAGAGTATCCTTGACTTTATACTCTCATTATGTCTATGGAAGAAAGCATCAGCTTGGAAGAAACCAACAAGATTAGGATATCTCTCGGGCTCAAGCCTTTGACGGATGACTCGAAGCCTGCGGACGACAAGGAGAAACAGGCAGAAGATAATTATGCAAAGCAAAGGGAGCGCGAGGCCAAGGAACGAGAATCAAAGTAAGTGTTCAGCGCCATAATTACTCTTCCTTTATTGACTATAGGATGCAGGAAAATAGCTGACCGTATAGCCAAGTTAGTACTTTTCCGGTGGAGACGAACTTCATTGCTTATGTGCTTCGTGTCTTAGGGTACGGAATCGGCGAGAGCTTAATTCATCACTCAAAGGCACCACCCTTGGCGATGCAGATGCAGAGGTAGAGGACACCTTGAAATGGATCAAGAAAAACAAGAAGAAAGAGAAGGAGCTAGCTAAGAAACGGCTGGAGGAGATTGATAGCATGGACAAGGCCGTCCAAGAAGACTACACCGAACGTGCGCACCATTGTTTTCGTCACTTTCGCTAAATAAACTCGTCTTTAGGTGATCTTGTTGGGTTGAAGGTTAGCCATGACTTCGACGAGATGGACGAAGGCGATGCTCGCATACTTACCTTGAAAGACAGTCGCATTCTTGACAATGAAGGTCCGTTAACCATGTCTTCTCAATCTAAGCACCTTCTGACGTAGAGTGCAGAGGATGAACTGCAGAATATCGAGATGGCCGAAGAAGAACGACGGCAAAAGAATCAGGAACTTAAAATAAAGAAACGCGACTATACCGGCTACGATGATGAAGAATTTGCCGAGGGAAATGTTGGGATGAAGCGCGCCGTCCTTGCCAAGTACGATGAAGAGATAGAAGGTGCTGCTGAAACGGTGTGTCCAGATATCTTTTTTTGCTAGGTCTTTATTGATTATTTACCAGGGCTTTCGTTTAGGCAGCTCAGTTCTCTCCAAGAAGGCTGTTGAAAAGCAACAGAAAATCGACGCAGCTGCGACAGTAAATAAATCATTACTTTCAATCGACTACTCCAGTCAGTCTGCTTTTCGAATTCCAATGACCAACATGCTCATAAATATGTTATTTTTCAGAAAACCTAGAAACAACGGATTACTTAAAGGAAGGAGACATCGGATTCAAGAAACCCAAGGTGCGCGTTACGTATGGCTTACAGTCCTTTTTCATCTTCTCATGTTTTGGTCCCCGTCTAGACGAAGAAGAAGCGTCCTAATCGGCGGGCTCCTGCTGAAGCTGAGCTGGCTGCGGACGAGATGGACGTTGATGAAAAACCCATTCCCCGGATTGTCGATCTCAACACCAATTTTGTTGATGACGATGAGCTTCAAGCAGCCTTGGCAAGATCTCGCAGAGAGAAATTGCGCAAACCGAAAAAAATGACACCCGAAGAACTCGCCAGAAGAGGTACGTGTCGAATCATCGTTATATTTGCAAATTCTGACAGGTTTTGTTTTCGCAGTCGTAGAGGAGCGTGAGGCTGAAGAACGTGAGGCCTCCACTGCAATCAAGATCGAAAATGGCGAAGATATCAAGATGGAAGTTAATGACGATGAGTCTGGCGGGCTCGTTTTTGACGATACATCCGAGTTCGTTCGTGCTGTCGGGAACAACCCAATTGCTGTCAAAAAAGAGATTCAAGAAAAGTCTGTAGTCCCTACACCGGAGCCCTCCCGCCCCCGTTCACCGTCCCGAGATGTTTCCATGGCCCCAGGAGATGAAGCGTTGAATGAGATAGAAGCGGGCGAGGCGGGTGAAGTGGTTAAGGACGAAGACGAAGACGACGATATGGAAATCCTCAATCGTATCGAGGAAGCCATAAAGGCCGAAGAGGATGAACAGCAGGTCGATTCCGCTGATACAGCCGTCGGCACATCCTCTGAACAGACATTTAAATCCGGCATGGCCTCGACGCTAAATATCCTCAGACAGCAGGGTATTCTTTCTGCTCCTTCTGCAGACTTGAAGGACCGCGAGCATACTCAACTGCAGCGAGATCTTTGGCTGGCCGACCAGCGTCGTCGAGTTGCCCAGCGTGAGCTGGAACGTCTCCAGGCTCGGGGTGGGAACAAAGATCAGGCAACGAGGGAGTATGAAAACCGAATGCGGGAGCAACAGGAGGCGAGAGATAATCTGGAGTCATTCAAACATTATAAGCCTGATGTCAACATCGTTTACTATGACGAGCATGGGCGGACTTTGACTCCCAAGGAGGCCTGGAAGGCGCTTTCACATAAGTTCCACGGAAAAGGTTCAGGGAAGATGAAGACGGAGAAGAGGTTGAAGAAAATCGAGGAAGAGAAGAAGCAGCTGGCAATGGTCAGTGGGGATACACCTCTTAGCATGAATGCTGCTTTCCAGCAACGACAGCAGAAGGCGGGTCAGGCACACTTTGTCTTATCTGTGGGTAACAGAGGGTATGTGATCGCTATGGTTATTCATAGGTTCCATTCGCTGATTCTTTGCTGTCCGCTCTAGTGCTGTTCCTCAAGCTGCAGACTTTATCGACACTCAGCCTCTGTCGAAAGGGAAAACTGAAAAGATGAAGAAAAAGAAAGAGTCTAAGAACGCAAAGGCAGCTATGGAGTCCGGCATGTTGGCATTACCTACGGTATCCTCGACAGGTAGTCCTGGCCCCTCAGGCTTTAATTCTGTCGTAAGCACTGGTTCACCAGGCCCGAGAGCGGGATTTTCCCGGATATCTTCTTCGGTCGATGTCCCTTCTCAGAACGGGAGTTCTACTCCTGGAGGCGAAAGATCCAAAGTCGCTTTTGGGTTTGGAACGAAACGCAAAGCTGACGATGAAGCATCTGGGTCTCCGGCTGTCAAACGGCGCTAGAATTGGTGGACTGGTCGTGCTTTTAGTGTTTTAGTTGTGATGCGTGTAAGATATTTTCGTGATACATAATGGCGTAAGTCGAATCCTTACAATGCTGCGATACTTCTGATACCCAACTCTCTTGTCAACCCGCAACGATCTTTGTCTAGTCCCTGTGCGGTTTCAAAAGCTTTGATAAGGGAAGCCTGACCGTCGTCAATCCTGTAAGGTTTTACAAACTGGTTACTAACTGTTGAAAGAGTGGAAGAAGGTATCTGCGTACCATTGCACCGCGTGACCCTCTTTTTCCAGCAATATCTTCACGGTTGTCCAACTGAATCTGACGACTTTGGGAAACCCAAATATAGGATCAAGACCCGTCTTCAACCAAGCTTGAGTTTTAGGGTCTGTGGGGTGATGAACGTGTCTGAACATTGACGAAAGTACCTTGACGCACCTGATGGATAACCCGAGCCCAGTTCTATTCCAGGTGGCGTATACTCTGATTCTTCAAACGTCCAATCTTCCAGACAGGCATCTCTTGTGACTTTGGCTGCTACACTTGCAGCTCCGACGATTTTGTATTTGAAGTCGGCTTTGGATTCGACTGTGAATTCGATACCTGGGAACAGGGAAGAAAGGTAGGCTTTGTATGTGGATGTTGTCCCAAGAGCGTCAACATAAACCTAGTAAGAGCGGATTAGCACTGTGTTAAGTGTAGCCTTTGGCCATGTACCTCGGATAGTTGGATTCCCTTGTCTAATACATCCTTAATGAGCATGACAGTTGCGTCCTGCGACTGTCGATTGAGGTTTACTGCTGGTCGACGCATCATGCCACTTGATATAGCCTGTGGACTGAAAAGTTGGGTTAAGATGAAGAAACCAGCAGAAAGAGCTAATTCACCTGACTACTCGTACAGACCAACCAATATTATCAGGGTCGGATCGTAGGGTTTCGAGAAGATTAGATCTTATTGCTGGTGTTAGTGTTTTCGAATCTAGGAGCAAAGTCAAGGAATGAGATGTCAAATGAAGAGTATTGAGTACCTGCGAATCCGAGTTCTTCCAGCTGGTCGCGATATGCCGCGGGACAATAGGCGACGCCGTATACTAGTGGTCCAAGAACAGGACCACGGCCAGCCTCGTCTACTCCAAGAATATACGGTCCTTCAGCTGTGGGAACTGGCGAATGATATGTGTAAGAGTCTGTGAGTGGCGTCGAAGGTCCTGGGGCAGAAGGGACTTGGAGGATAGTGTCTTCCTGTGATTCGTCCATGGTGGTTAAACGCGAAGCGACGATTGTTTACGCGTTGTTTGCCGTGGGCGCTTCTCTTCATGGCGTACTCTGATTTAGACATTGTTCAAGAACTTCGCAGTTCTATAAGGGAATGCTCAAATAGAGGATTGTTGGCGGCGACGAAATGGTGTGTATTCTATCTTTTACTACAATCTGTTTGTATTTCAAGTTTCGGTATAAAGGTCATCAGAGTTGCTCCTGTCGATACCAGCTTCCAGAAGGCAGTCTCCATTCAATGCAAACCTCCTTTCAGCAAATATCTCTACTTCAACGCCTGCTCGCTCCCCTCGTCTTCATCGCTCACCATCTTTCGTCGATCAGTTGCCAGTATTGTCTCAGCCTCCAGCTGCTCAAAAACACCCTCATGCACCACCGCTAGTCCCGTTTAATCATATACGAGAGGAACCTGGAGAGGAAGACTCGATGACCACAGCAAGAATATGCTTTGAAGCAAAAGAGTATTCCCGCGTACCGGCACTTGTTGCTGGATGCGTGAGCCCTGCAGCACGGTTTATGTCTATGTACAGTCGGTTCCTTGTGAGCACTATCATATAATACAACATCTATACTCTGAATAACACCAGGATAGGTATCCGAGCACTGTGCGAATCTGGAATGGCACACGTACGATAGTGAGAGTCTATCATTTCGCCGGATAGACTGTTGTCTAACGCCGTTGTCGCAGATACGCGACACCAGTCTCCTGAACCGATAAATAAAGACACCGAGATTCTACTCAGCGAAATCACAAACGAGACGGACCCTTTTCTCCTTTTACTGTTCGTCTGCATGCATTGTTTGTCCTGGTCTATCTGATCGACTTGAAGCAAGGCAATATTTCTTTCTCGTTTATTTCGACGCGAAGAAGCTATGGAAAGTGTCATACTATCAATCGCTGGGTTTCCTTGGAATTGGTCTGCATGGACACTCCTTATTAGTTGTATCCGTGATGGCGAAGAGGTATCCAGTTCTTCCTTGCTTCCAGCCTCATTTTTAAGCTAAACATTTTCGAAGCTAACAGCGATTCTTCCATTACTGCCCCTTCCTCCCACCCATCCTCTCGTGCAAATGTTCCAAATCAAAACATCGAACGAGCTTCACAATCCCACAGAAAACGAAATCGGACTTTGTGATCGTCTACTTGGAGCTGACAGTTTTGCTGGAAGCTTGTGGCTTATGACGCAACGCGCTACCGCTCTCTATCATCTCCATGATTTTAGTCTTGCTGAAGCTCAGTTTGACCGGATTCTCACCCTGGACCCGTATCGTATCGATGATATTGACGTCCTTTCCAACATCTTGTATGTTACGAACAACCGTCTGAAGCTTACCCGACTAGCTAATGAGTTTTTGGCCATCGATAAAGACCGTCCAGAAGTTTGCTGTTTGGTTGGTACGTGATACGCTTTTGATAATGAGACTGTACATAATCATCGTTTCTAGGAAATCACTACTCCCTTCGCGCTGAACATGTCAAAGCAATCAAGTACTTCCGACGCGCGACGCAGCTGGACAGGACGTATCTCTCTGCATGGACGCTACTGGGTCATGAATACGTCGAAGTCAAGAATTCACATGCCGCTATTGAAGCGTACCGTCGGGCAGTTAGCAAGTATCGTTTGACTTGGTGAATGCAACTTCCTTTTACTGACCCGCTTTAGATGTCAATAGGAAAGATTACCGTGCTTGGTACGGTCTCGGCCAAGCTTATGAACTTTTGAACATGCACGAGTATGCATTGCACTACTACCAGTATGCAACAGCTCTCAAGTATGGGAAGCTTGCTCTACACTCGCGATTTCTCGCTTATGAACTGCACAGACCTTACGACGTCCGGTTATGGCAAGCACAAGGAATGTGCTATGAAGAAATGGGAAGGTGAGTCGAAGTGACATTGGCATTAACATGAATTGATCGACTACGCAATACACCTTTAGACTGCGAGAAGCAGTGGAATGCCTCAAGCGTGCTCTAATTCCAGCTGATCCACACGAAATCAACTTGATGCTGATGCTTGCGCGAATTCATCGAGATCTCGACGAACAAGCTGAAGCTGTAGCCTATCATCGACGGGTGGTCGAAGTTTGTCAAGCCGACTGTGAGTATACTTTTTCTTCTTGTTCCGATCCGCCCACTAAAGAAACTGATCCGCTAGTACGTCCTGTGCAAGATTATGCTAAATCTAGCTTAGAAGTCGCTGCATACCAGTTGGATATACCGGATGGGGACCTCTTGCTAGCGCAGGATTATTTGGAACGGGTGGCTGCCAGTAACGCGGAAGATGTAACCCGGGCTGTAGAAATGCTCAAAGCAGTGAACACTGCTATGCAGGCGAAACTCGGATTAGGAAATGACGAAGAGCCGGGGAATAGTGGTGCTGATGAAACCGAAGGTACTCCTTGGGATCCCGCCGAGGTTGTGGTCGAGGGTTATTCTGGTGTTCCCAAATCCTCACAGTCGTAGTCGTACTTAGCTTAGTTAGTTGATTTTATCCGCGGACCGTGATGAAGTCATTCTCAACAATAATAAGCGCCGTTACGTGAAGTTGCACAAAGTACTTCTTGTTCCTCTACGTTCACGAATACTTTCAATGTCATCTTATCAGCACCATCGTCGTCCCCATGTTCTTATTCCCCCGCCTCCGCCTCCCCAGAGTGTACTTCCTCCCGGCGCACAACCACCAATGAATCCCAGTCCTTCAAGTCGATATACGCCTTGGGCATTCGAAGTGACTCCTCCACCATATGCAAGCGAACATCTTTCCCCACTTAATAACCCATGGCCTGGAGAAGATTCGCCCGAAACACTTCGCCACCGAACATTATCTCTTGTAAATCTACCTTCAGAAAATCCAAGGCCATCAAGTCGTGCAGCCAGTTATCAACAGGCGCCAAGCCCCCCCATAGCTTTTCCAGAGCCGCAGATATACAGATCTTCATCCCAGCGGGTCGCAAGTCACAAATCAACCCACAGTGAAAGTGTAAATGATATCCGTATTCATCGGAATCCATCTTTCCAGTCGATAACGGGTTCACTGTACTACGACGATGACGATACATATGGTTCAGCTTCTAATGAGGTAGGAAACGCTTGATTTCCTCGTCGAAATGAAACTTATAAATCCATGAAGTCTTACTCGGAAGAAGGGTTATCCAAAGATCTTTCAAACGTCTCGTGTGTATATTTAAAAAAATTTCTCGCTTTTCGACACTTATATCTTCTTAGGTTAACATCTGAGGAAGGGTTAACTCGATTCCAATCAGGAGAATTACCCGACAAGGATCAGGAATGGCATCGACTTGTACCAGAAGAGGCAATTGAAGCTCTTGGGAACACTGAAGTTCAGAGACAATCTGTGATCTTTGAAGTTTTCAAAGCTGAAAGGGAATACGTATCTGACTTGGAAGCGGTTCAAGATGTGCGTTATTCGACCTTTCTTTCATTTCCACGGATTTACATTTGGTGATATATAGGTATATATCACTCCTCTCATAAACTCACAACCTCCTATCATACATCCAAACAGACTGCAAGGCTTTATCGCAGAAGTTTTCGGCAATTTCTCCCAAATCCTCGCTCACCATCAACGAATGCTTGGTGCTTTGTTTTCACGGCAACGGGAACAACATCCTCTGATACAGAGTATCGCCGATATCGTGCTAGATAGTGCGTTCATGTCTCTTTACCATTATAATAACCTCACGAATACCATCTAGCCACCTTGAAAAGCGATTTTCGATTAGCATACGAGACATACATTAAACATTACCCTTTATCAGAGTCTCACCACCGCATGGAGCTGACAAAAAATGCAGCTTATCAGTCGTTCATACAATCCGCTTCCTCTGACCCCCGTATACGGAAACGAGACTTGATCACATTTCTCTCTCGACCAGTAACGCGACTTCCGCGTCTTAATCTGTTACTGGAGCAAATATTGAAACTAACGGACAAAGAATACGAACATCCGGATCTTGAGACTCTTCCAATTATCTTGGGGATATTGAGTGACTGTATCAAGAGCACGCAGCCGGGTATCGAGGCAGCAGAGAGTAAAGTCAAGTTTTGGGCCTTGTGCGAAAGCTTGATGTATCGTAAGGGGGAGATTATTGTGAGTGTGGGGACGAATGGGTAATGTGCGGGCTAATCGTTCTGCAGGATATGGATCTATATGATAAAGGAAGGACATTGGTTTATTCTGGACCGCTTGCGCGACGAAATCGCTCCGATAATTCTATGACTGGAAGTTTTAGTTCTGGTTGGACAGACCTTTCTGCTGCTTTATTGGACAATTTCTGTACGTGGGCCCCTTTTGGCACTGGTATCATCTGATGTCAGCTTTCAGTCTTACTAACGCGTGAGGAAACACGAGCGAATGGAGTGGTTAAACGTCAGCTCATGTCTCGAGTATGTATCTTTCTTGGTTTTGCCAACTCGCCACTCTTATACTTTACATTAGCCTTTGCATTTGTCATTCCTCCGCCTGGGTTCCTTCTCGTTACCCTCAGAAACACGCAAAGAGCACCCCAAAGACGGCAGCGTTCTGAGCGGCCTATTATACCAATCTACACCATTATATCCCTTCACAATATACCACGCTGCGAGCAAATTAAGTCGCAGATATACCCTCTATGTTTCCAGTGAGGCGACGAGAAAAAAATGGTACAATTTCTTTTTGGATGCGATGACTGTGCATAAGGTTAGCCAAGAGGGAAATATGGTGAGTTAGTAAACTGTGAAATGTTATTTAATTGATGTTTTGATATTCTTGATGTTCTAGTTCTTCGCGCCTGATATCCTCAGCCAACAATTTTTTAGGGTGGGTAGCTTGAAGAGTCCTGGCAAAATTAACGCTGCCGTCCCCTTTCGTGAGTGTAGGTTTTCTTTGTTTGGTTTCAATCATCAAACCCAATCCAGTTTGTGAAAGAAATCAATTCATTGCAGTTGCGTGCAATACTGGGGTGTACGTCGCATTACGGGGCCATGAGGGTGAGTATTACCTCAGAAGTTACAATCAGTCTATTATATGCCATTTCTAGATTTCCGCAAAGTTCTGAACGTGCAGCCGCTGTCGATGGCGGCTGTCCAGACGTGGGGAAACAAAACATTCAACAAATTCATTGTACATGTCAATGGATCCTTGCTGTCGTATCCTCTCGATTTAATGGCTCGTGTGGCTTTGGGGCATGCGGAACCAAAGGCACTCGATACATCCATGGAAAGGATTGTGTCGAGTGATGTTCTTTTCTTCAAGCATTTACATGTTGGGTCGCGCGTTTTGTGTAAGTTTCTTTTTTCTCGTTCATTTAATATCTAACATAACTTGGCTTGTTCAGTGGTATACGCAGTGAAAAAGCTGTTACAAACCACTTTGAGTCTGCATGTATTAGAAGTCGTGGACAATAGTGAAGCGGCGATGACTCCCAAACGACAGCGGGGTTCGACCAAATCGTCGTCTTTTAGACCGTTTGGTGATGTGAGCTCTGCATGTATATAAGGAGTTCAGGCTGTTGAACCTTAATTTTCGAATAGGTTGGGTACGCCCCGAAAGACGCGTTCGATGTCACTCCGCTGGTCAAGACTATTGGAATCTGTGCTCGGGGTGGAATTTTGATTGTTGATCCTACAAAGTATGTAGATGCTTTGACGCGAATGTCTGTCAAGACTTATATAAACATTTCAGCATCGCAAAATCTACAGTTACTATAGTGCCTGACTTTACAAACGCTAGCACCAACCAACCGATGGCGAATCTCAAATCTCGAGTAGACGGGGCGAAACCTTTGGGACTCATTCGAAGTGATGCCTCAGAACTATTGGTGATATATGATAGTCAGCGTGGTTCCTCATAACTCAAGTTAAGTGCACTGACCCTTTCTAGCCGTAGGATGTTACATCACAAAACACGGAGCCCCAAGTCGTTCATCTGGTTACATCAAATGGGAATCATCCAAGATTGATTCCTTTGCTCGACGCGGAGGCCACGTCCTCCTATTCTCCTCTCAATTCATTGAAATCCGAGATATATTGACTGGGAGAATTGTTCAAGTGATTGAAGGGGAGGAGGTTAGGCTGTTACATTCTGGTCCAACGCCGGATAGTCGAGAGGCTATATTGGTTGCAATGCGGGGAGAGAAGGGACATGATACCAAGAACGGGCTTGTTGAGAAGATTGTAGAGTTTCAGGAAACATCGGAAATTTCGAGCAATATGCGTACCCCAACTACGGCTATGCCTGCATCGATGTGGGAGGAGTGGGATATGTAAAAGCTAGTTGGTTCTTTGCTCGCATCTTTAGTATTGTTAATGGTAATTTAATTGGAGGATGTTGGATATAGTAGTTTTGTTTGTACTTCTCACAGAATCTTTGCTCAGTCCAGAGTAGGGTAGGAAGAGCACAAATTATTTTTCCGAGGTGAGCACTACGTTTTCAATGATTTAGGTGCTCTTGGGTGATTTGATCATGAATGCTGCTGGTATTCTCCACGACGACGTGAGATTCAACTATGTCTTTGAAGCCATACCCACCCCTCTTCCCTATCCCAAACAACGGCTATCAATCTCCGGTCAAATTTGCCCCCGACCCAAGCAAGTACACTGTACAGAATTATTGATTTTGACTCGGCGTATAGAACACAGGGAGTTCGGTTGATCAATGGCACTCTTCAGATATCCAGAACTCTGCGCTGGAGGAACCGCCATTCCGGGGAGAACCCGGGAGATCGTACACAGGATATAACTTGTAGAGTTTGGTGGGCCTATTCTTTACTCGATGTAACATCTTCCTGCTCAGCAGCTTGTTCGCGTAGACTGAGCTTTACATCAGCTACTGTAAACATCTTGTTTACTTACGAGACTATGGCAGCCCCCCGTAATTCTCCTTATATACGATCCGGATGAAGAACTGGTAACAATTCTTAAATCTACTCGCGTAGCGGATATGCCGCCGGATCGTGCGTGTGTACAGGCTTACAGCTGCTCCCTCGTTCTGACATCACTGCCGCTGGTGCCTCGTAATACAATACCATTTTTACCATCAATGTTTCCGATAGAATTTCATTTGCCTCTATCCGGGTTGTCACCTCTATTCCGCCTGTATCAGTGTGTCAGTATTTAAGGACGGATTATTGTATTATAACGGGGTTGGTATGATGATGCTATTTTTCGTTTAAAAGTAGACAGCCTGAAGGGCTCGCTGGTTTCTTGATCATGACCGCAGTGTCATTCCTCCATGCTAATTTTGCAGTTCTACCGATTGTCTCGCTACTTTATGGTGCCTTTGTGGTTCTCTTCGTAACTTCAATGTCAATTGGTGTGTATCGACACTCGCGACGAGATACTCAGTTACCCAGAGGGAACAAGAAGGCAGTACGAAGAGCACGACTGAATTTCCTGAAAAGGCCACTCTCTATGGGTAGCATGGCCGTATTCTGCATAATCACAGTGGTTGGTGGATCGCTACCCATGATAGTATAGCACCGCTGAGATTTTCTTCAAAAGCATTTTATCAATTCATTCACCCGTTTCTTTGATGCAGTGGTGAATTTTGAGGGTGGCAAGGCCCCTTTGTTGTACTATAACGACCTTTCCAGGCCGTCGAACCTTCTCAGAAACGGTAGCTTGCTAGCATCCTTGATTTTATGCGATGTCATGATTGTCTGTGAATCTCTTCAATCGTCTTATGAGCTGCTGATAACCATGATCAGATATACAGAGTTTATGTCATTTGGGGCTATAACATAGTGGTCATAATCCCTTCTATTCTGTCTTTGACCGGGTTCACAGGTATATCTATCCCATGTTCCTGAGTTTTAAGTTCAAAATCTGGCACAGTTTGCGCGATTGGTGGAACATACGAGTTCAGTCGTTTTGAACCAGGGATGAACATTTTCGTATCGATGGCCAAACATTGGGTAGATGGGGATGCATTCTTTACCCTCGCGTACGTATACAGCCATATCGAAACACCCTAACTTAATTTCTCCTAGAACAAACCTTTACAGCACTGGTAAGTACAGTTTGTGATGCGACTCGGAAATATTTTATGTTGACTTCGTCGTAGTTATGATTGCATGGCGCATTTGGTCAGTTAACAGAGGCATTAAAAATCTGTCAAATAACAGGAATAGCTTGATGGTGTGCTCACATAATATCATCTACCAGTTGAATTGAACTTACGATTACTCTAGAGAGTTCTTTCGATATTCGTTGAGAGCGCGGCGATTTACACGTATGTGCACAAGCCTAGAATTTTTGATGAAATCCATTCGAAACATCTATCTATCAGCTCCTGGGCACTCATGTTTATCATCATATATGCATCGGGTTCGAATCTGCAATATCCAGCTGTGGATATGGGTCCATCTATAGCTGGGATCTCGTTCATGCTGATTAACTTGCGCATTGGGCTTGGTTGGGCACAGCAGGCGACTAACCATACCTTAGGAGTTGGCAGCTGGGCTGTAGCAAGACGGTCTGCGCGATATCAGCTTGAACCCATTGATTTTCGTAACAGCAACAGCACTGTTGAGTCAGTTATTGTGAACGTCACCCGTATAACGGAGAATAACCGTGGTTTCATCGAAAACGAGTATAGGGAAAATAGTAATGAGTCTGCCTAAAAATGTAGTTTAATGTACGACAAAGTTGGAATAGTCTGTAATCACTTTACTTCTACAAGTCACGAAGTTTACTAAGTACTGTATTTCTGACCTGGTAGGCTGCGTCATGTTGAGCATATTTTCCTCGTGTAATCGTATCTCGCAACCTGTTTTACAATACAGTAGATATATTGGAATAACAACCCAATTCTGACGGTTTAAACGATACTTAATACTGAGTGGGTTGTGACTCGTCAATGTCATAGATCAGCATAGGTCGTAGCCTGGCTAGCCGTCTTGTAGTTAGTGAAGAAAAGTCGTTCTACATAGGTCGCGACTTGTGACATAACCTCACATGACCGTGTCGGATCGGCTGTGTATTTCTGATATATTTTAGGGCGCATTTCAATGGCAATGTCTTCCGAATCCAAGATTTCTCAAATCTCAAATCCGTTAGATGTAAGCTTGGGACTTCTCTTTTACAATATGCTCATTGGGATTTAACAGCCTTTTGCCTTCTTCTCCTCTGTTACCCTACTTGGACTAGCGAGCACCAATACACATTTGTCACGAACAGAATCATTTCCGCCAAAGCGCAACACCTATGACCGAAAAACTCCTGGACCGGAGGGATTAGAGTCTGACTGGGATCCTATCTCTCCTCCTGTTGACCGACTACACGCGGATCTCGAAATTGTCGACCAGCTGAGCGAAGGGAGAATTGGGATGGTGTTCACGGCACGGCTCGTTAACTTACGAAGATCTTTGCGTGGCGAAATTGCTCCCGCTCACTCTCTTCCACTCCCATCGCAATTCTGCGTCAAACTGGCTAAACCAGAATACATTCGGAGCCTTGCACGGGAAGCCTGGTTCTACGAGCAACTGTCGAAAAAGGAAGGGTATCCAGGCGCTGTTACTCCCGTCTGCTTTGGATTTTTTACCTGTCCGCTGGCTAGTGAATCTGATGTTCAGATCCCCGCATGGTCTTCTGTACGCATCCAACCAGAGGCACCAAGTTATACCCGGGCAGGCGAGGAGCCCGTTTATGATTTTTACATAGATGATCGGGACGTAAAATACCTTCACTCTTATTTTGATGACGACCGAACCTCCCACCTTAAATCTCGGTGGCACTTGAAACAGTGGCGAGAAAGGGCGGATCGATCTCCGGTTGTTGGAACCCTTATAACAGAGCGAATAGGTGAACCTCTCCGGCCCAAAGACTTCCCTAATGCAACTTCCACGATTCGAAAGGGTGTAAATCATTTTTCAAAAGAGGCCGAGTGAGTGCCGGATGATTTCAACATCTTCGATGATCTCTCAATATTCTTGGCACTGTAGAACTGAAATCATGGTGCTCTTGGATGACTTGAATGCTGCGGGTATTCTGCACGGCGATGTGAGATTCAACAACATCCTTCGGGACCTTTCGTCTGGCTCTGAACTCAATCATTGGTTCTCAGCCGCTAGTCAAATCTGCCCGCGACACAATCAAATACACCTGTACAGAATCATTGACTTTGACCGGGCGTGCAGATGGAACACGGATAATCCAGTCGATCAGTGGCGTTTTGCAAGAATCCAAAGTACCACATTGGAGGAGCCACCGTTTTGGGGTGATTGTACGCAGTGATTGCTGCACACGATGGAGCTGTTTCTAAAGGAGGCTTGATGAAATTCTGTGGTTGGTAGAGTGCGGCTGGCTTGCAGATGTTGACCTTTAGAACAAGGAGTCGTAGTAGCTCGTTATGTATGTTCTAGATCACTACGTATAGGGCACTTCTTGCGCTTCGTGATATCGATATAATCAAAGACTGAGCTGGAACAAAAATTGGACTGAATGTTCTGGTTCTACTGGCCAACGTGGGGATCGAACCCAAGACCTTCGCGTAATACACATGAAACGATTTACTATATTAGCACGACGCTCTAACCAACTGAGCTAGTCGGCCATAAAATGCAAGAAATTTCCTGAGATTGAGTCTGGGTGTCGGGCGCCTATCGACTACTCTTTCTGCTTTATGACCAAATTGAGAAAAGAGTCTCGGGATATTCCATCCTCCCCATCGAAACCTCTCCGAATTCTCGCGTCTGGTACTTTGTTCTATACTCACACTCTAGCTGTTCCATGCCATCCAGCTCCATCAACAGTAATTCGGGCTCACTCGGTGACAAAAACTCGCGGGGGCTCAGCTAGCTCTATACTTTCTCTCCTGGCTCAGTTTCCTAGCACAGTAGAATCCATCCTCGTCGCATCTCTGGGAGGAAACAACGAGGGACAAATTCTTATCAAGAATTTGGAGAAAGAGGGCGTTCAGACCAGATATTGTAAGGTATGGCCTGATTCTGGAGTTCCTAGTGCTTGGGTTATTCAAGCCAGTACGTTTTCTTTTCTTCTACGCACGTATAAATATTGACTTGCTGTTAGCTGAAAACGATACCCGGACTGTCATAAACCACAATCCATTACCAGATATAACACACGAAGAATTCGTGTCTCTGCTCGGACCCCTGCTCATTCCCGAGAATTACATGTTTTCTTCCCCTTTGACGTCCCCGACGTTGCCCACAGCTCCAGGAACAAGCACAAACGCGTCGTCTCCGATGCTTACGCCGAACAACAGTCCAGCACCCTTTGACTGGATCCATTTCGAAGGACGTTCCGTCAAAACAACACTCAGCAATATCACCGGCCTCGATGGTTTAGCCCGCGAACGAAAATGGCGAAGTCACTGTGTTTTCAGCGTCGATGTAGGCCGACGAAGTCGCCAGGGAATCGAAGCGGTGAGTCTTCTATACCTTCTACTTGGTCTAAAGTATAAACTCAAAACTAACTCAGAGTTCGCGAATTCACTTCATTTAGCTCATCCCTCACGCAGACGTCCTATTCCTCAACAAACACTATGCGCAGACTCATTCGCCGGACTACGCGACCACTCCACGGACATTCTTACTCTCGCTCATGTCCATCGCACCTCCGCACGCGCTTCTCGTCGCCCACTGGGGCTCAGAAGGCGCTGCCGCCCTCTCGCTCCCTACAAAAGAATATTTCCAGAGCTCGGGCTGGGTGTCGGATTCTCCTAATACTGCACATTCGTCCGTAGCTCAAACCGGCACCAACGCCGACGATATAAGATCTGTACGAACAGGTAGTGATTTCTGGGCCGGTGGAAGGAGTAGCACGCTTTCCTCGAGCGCCTTTACTGCTCAAGACAACAGTACCTACCTTGGCCACCCTTCCGCGAATTCAAAACATCGGTCACGTTCCCGTTCGCGTGGCCCGAGTCCTGTTACCTCCGGACTCGACGAGGATGACCATGATTCCGATTCTCAGGGGACTGAGGTCCCTTTCGAAGGGGAAGGAGACGTAGATGATGGAGTTGTGGATCAAGTCGGAGCGCAAGACGCGTTTGTATCTGGCATGATCTATGCGTTGAGCAGGAGGCTTGTCCCGGGTGCTCCCTTCACTCCTTCGTCTCGCGGTGAGGATGTTTCGAACTATAATACCAAAGGAGAGAATGACAGAGGAAAGTGGAGGTTGGATGAATGTCTCCGGTGGGTCTGTCGCGTTATCCATAGTTGTGTGATAGCTGATTATTTTGACGTAGGTTCGCTACCGAACTCGCGGGACGTAAAGCTCGAAGACGAAATTGGGTGGGGTTGGCAGATGAGATGGCGAGAGCTGGGTGGTTTGATGGGTAGATCTTTGCAATGCTAGAACGCCAAGTACATACGAATATACCACAGCAAGTGCTATGTACCTCAAACATAGGTTGGAGTGGAGCACACCACTATCTAGAACAGGCTGCCAACCTCACTTCCACTTCCACTCATTAGCTTGTCAATACGTATGGCTTCGTGGGGAAATGGTAACGTGTTTGACTTTCCCAATTGCGTGGTCGACTCCTGGGGTCATATTAGGAGTGTAGGGATATTTTTTTTCTTTCAAGTCTAGTAAAGATGTTCCAGCAGTGCATATATTTCAAACCATTCCGATGCAACCTCCTTACACATGGATATATCGCGATGTTTTTTGCGAGGGAACTGTCTGGGAAACTCGGTTTTCGGTCCTCTTGTACTATTTCTGATACTTAACTCATGCTACCTACCCAACCAAATTATAATCCAAATTATAATCTACTATAGGGTGTGAACGGCTACGCAAACGCCAAAACAAGTTTATACGTTATAAAGAAATACAACGGCCCAGGACACATAATGCGGTATGGGTCTACCTTGGTTTACTTACTCCGAATCCGCGTTCTCTTCAGCCTCGATGATTTTCACCCCTTCATTCTTCAACATTGTAATAATCTCCTTCCAAAGCGCATCGAGCTCCTCATAATCATCCTGGATGAACTTTGCATATTCTGCCACTCCATAGCCAATGCAAACGGGACACGGCATGGCCCATCTAAAAAAATAAATCAGATAAGAGTTGAACAAAAGGGTTAACAAAAGGAGTATGTACCCGCAATTGGTGAATAATTCCGGAAATCTATATGAATCAGTTCTGGATCAGCACTTGACCCCGGATAGACAATAAGCACTCGCCTCCCACTGAATCCCCCACACCCCGGGCACACCTCCCTAGAGTTCTGGCACTCTGGGCAGACAAAACGCCGCCTGAGGAAGCTTGCAGAGGCTTTAACGAGCCCCCCACGCAGCTTTTTGTATTTCACTGACTTGACTAGACGAGTGGATTCTGGATTGGGCGTCCTATCACCTTGAAGAACTAATTGCTCCATAGCGATATCGATAGCAATCGCCGGATCATAATCGCTGTAGTTACGCATGAATCTGGGGTAGTATATATCGACCAGAAGCTTTTGTTCGTTCTGAGACGAGTCTGCGGTGGACTTCGTGGGGGTGTCACTGGCGGCGGTCTCAGCAGAGCTGGATTTGGATGAACGATAAACTTTGCGAACATCTGTGATGATGAATGGTTTGGATCCCAATTCTTTAGAGTGCGCATCCTCGATGAGTAAGATGGTTCGTTTGTCGCGAGCAGCCTCGAGGTGCTCTTTTGCCAATTCAAGAGCGAGGAGGTTGTTGAATGTTTGGCATGTGAGAATGAGGCACCGTTTATCCGACAGGGAGAGGTGTGAGATGATAGTGAGTTGGAGTTCTGGAGATATCGTGAGGAGAGATGGTGAAGACATAGAGAAGGAGAGTGACAGGGGTAGTTTTCTATGAGTAATATCACCAAAAGCATGATTGATGTCGGATCGGCCTGGAACGGCACGGTACGGTAACGAAAGGTTCTGTCTTTAAGATGCTTTGCATCGTGAGCCTATGGCTTAATGTGACGCAGAGTGGGTGAGCTCTGAAATCCCGTATCAGTAGAATCAACATTTAGTTACACTTTCTTGGATTGCTGGAGTGTGGGGACTTCCATCCAGACAACGATCGCGACTTGCGAGTGTGGGCCATCGCGCCAAGCGCGTGGCAGGTACAAGTCCTGTAACCTATTATTGTCATTTTATAAGTGCAGAAACATGTATCTTCAAAAATCAAATCTTCTCATTCAAGATGCGACGTATCATCCATGACCTACTTCCCCATCGCCGGCACCCACCCTGCACTAGTGGACGTTAAAACGTCGATGTTAGAACATCCTCGATTCCTTATGGCACAGGTAGGCTAGAGAAAAGATTGACTCGTAACTGGCTAGAATTTCTGCTGTTTTGTCCTTGACGAGTTCTGAAATTCTGGGCCAACCTCTAAGCCTCTCAAGCACAGTGAAGTGAAGCTGTGTCTCTGCTTAACTAGGATATTGGGTAATGGTTTAAAGGTGTTGGCATTGATAATGAGGTAACTTTGAGGTCCTGAGGAGAGCAATCTGGTATCGACAATGTTTTTACAGATAGAATGGCCAGAACTGTCACAGCTATAATATCTTTGCTCACGATAGGTGCTGCAAACAGAGATTTGTGAGCAACGAATAGAAGCCCAAGTCAATATACTTGCTGAGAACACAGCTATTGTTCTGTATCTCTGTTTGTTCTTCAACGACATTACAAGCCAGTATCTCCTGCTTTTGAAGTTACATTGCTGAAAGGGCCAGGCAAGGAAGGGCTTCTGGCATTTGGAATTGAGCAAATGCTGGCTTGTTCAGCGGTAGTAGAACTTGCTGCCCATGGACATTTGAAAACATCCATCTCATGTACAGTCTTTGACCAGCCAATGAGACATACCTTTCAATGAGACAAACAATGAGAACGGCCACGCCTTCTACTTGTACACTTCCACAAATATTTTAGGAATAGATATATATACATTTTACACTCTCTGAACAAGTTCTCGGTCCAAGTAGCCCATTGATGCTTATCCTGTATTAAGGTTTTTCAAGAGCCTAACATGAAATCATCAGTTTTGGTAGTATGGGCATGGTTGTTAAAGGGAGTAACTTCGGAGTAAGGAGTCCCGCCCCCTGCCTCTTCTGCTTCCGGTATTGGTGGGACGTGTTTCGTCTACGGTATGGTTTATCCTCCTGAGGGGAGGATTATTCACCCTTCCTTTTTATATTATTTGTCTTACCTATTTCGTTTATCCGAGTGCCTCTCATTGACTTGGCAGTTTCATGGAGTTACTTATATACAGGACATGTTGTCCTTTACCCTCAGTTGTTTGTCTTACGCACTTCTGAGGGTAAGTTTACTTTATTTATTCCCCTGTAATACTCATGCTTACGCTTGTGTATCTAGCTTAGCTTATACATGTCTTACAGGTACAATAACGAGTCGTTTGTCTTATGCACTTCTGAGGCTTAGCTTATACGTGTCTTACAGGTTATGGGCCCCGCCTATCACTGTTAAACACATTTCATTTATCCTCGAATAAGCGACTACACAAATCCTAAAAATGGCTAGTAACGGAGCAATACTGCCCCCGCTACCTGATATTCCTGAAGACCAAAAATTCGACGGGATACGACTAGCTTGGGCACCGATTGAAAGAAAAATCCAAGTTGCATTGAAAGGTCAGGGCTAATTGGATACGTAGATGGAACCATTAGTATCCCCCCATTGTCCAACTACCACTGAATGCTCCTGGTACAACCGTTACACCGACCCCGGTATACTCCACGAACCCATCCAGGGATGAATGGACGTTTCGGAATGACTGGGCAAGAGGTATGATTGAGGGGTATGTTCTTGACTTGCCATCTCTTGTCCCTACCGTTGACAAGATGAACGTGTACAAGGTTTTTGAAGCCTTGAAGAACGAATTCAGGAAGTCGGATGAGATGAAGAAGATCCTCTTGGATTGTCGCCTCAGAAGCCATGTCTTCCGTGATCATGAACCTATTGATACCTTCTTCAAGACTTTGAGAGAATTGAGAAGGGAAGCGATAGAGGGAGGAAACGATGTATTGGACAAAGTTTTCAAGGCTGTTATCTTGGCAGCTTTCCCTACTCTACCCTTTGACACCATTATCCAGAACATCACAGCGAATCCGACTGCTTATCCTACATCGGCGTCAGTGATACAGCAAATCGTCTTTCAGTATTCTTGTACTGAGACACGTCCTGATGCTGCCGTGTCAGGGGATAGGCTCCCGCAGGCAAACATTGCTCTTCAAGCTCGAATTGAGCATCTTGAATGCCAGCTTGCTGCGGTTACGATCGGAGTATAATGCGCCCTATGGGCAAAGTCCTTAAGAACACCGGTGAACACGACAAATAGGATACTATTGTGTGTACGACGGTGTAAAAGACTGACTAGACTCTTAAGTAATCGTACGATACTTATAGTAACGGATTTATTATATAATTAATAATAAATAGAATGATAAGATAGACCGTTTGGTCTATCGGCGGCGTCTAGGATGACCGTATCGCCGGATACGGTCAGTGGTGATTATGGAGAGGCGGAGGCGTTACACCCTCCCCCACCAGATTAACATCAGGGATGTGAATCGAAAATGGTAATGACATCATCACCATCCAAACCATTTTTAATTTGGTTTAACATAGAATGATCCCGTATCAAGTACGGGATTAATTGATGCGGCGCATCAGATTTTCGGACTTGTCCGAATCAAACGATAGTGGGGTGGACCACTAGAGCATGATTTGATTCGGAAATGTCTGAATGTTCAATGCGCAGACTCGGAAGTTTCCGAGTATTGCTTAATGAGGATTCTCAGTGAGAATCCGGGCTGAGGATAAGTAGTTATGCCCAGGTAAGGCATATTACCTGGGCGTTGGAATAAACCAATAAATCATTCGGAAGGTTTATCCTTTCCGATACTTAAGGAGGTGTCCTCCTCGATTGGCTCAAGAACATTTTTAATGTTCTCGGTGTCCGACTCATCGGGGTGTTCTGATGATTCAAGTTCATCGTCTCTATTCCTAGAAGAGACATAATATTTAGTGAGGGCCGTGTGGTCCTCAATGCATGTGACGGCTCTGACCATCACTTCTAATTTGGCATACTCCGGAATGATCCCCTCGTTCGTGAGTTGCCTGATAATATTGAAGGGTAATCCCTCAATGAACCGTTTCCGCATTGTTGCATCATCCGGTGTTTGGAGCATCCGTGATGCCCATCGTGTAAGTGAGGAATAATAATCCCTCACACCCGTATCGGGTGAATACTCAATAAGGTCAAAATGCCGTGCAGCTTGATGAATGGTCGTTGCTTGGATGCAACGATCAAAGACACCAATGATGGCGCCTTCAAATGTCCACTTAAGGACAGTGCAGTGTATACCAGCGACTTTGTCATTATACCAGTCAAGGGCTTTGCCCTGTAGAAACATGCCAAGCATGGCAGTCCATGTAGCATCGTAATCGTCACCGCACATGCGGTTGACTACCATCCATTGGAGAAGTGACATTAGCCACCGCTCGAAGACATCGACATCCGGAGATCCATCATAGACCTCCGGAGATGGAACTTTAAGAGCTTTACGGCTCTCAATGGGAGGGATAGGATTCCCTACCTTATCTCGAATTTGTTTACGGTACACTTTGTGTACCTTGTGTTTCCATCGGGAACGACGTTCGTCATCACCTGTTGTTTCTCGCATCTTAGATGCAAGTGAGCGCAGTAATTTACGCTGCTCATTTTTAGTAATTTTACCCTTGCGGGTAGCAAATTTGTCTAGCCAAGAGGCATTAGACAATGAGTCAGTATTTGACTCAGTGTCACTTGGGTCCGATGATTCATCTGACGATGGGCTGCGTTTGCGGCCTTTGGATTTAGCACTCTTGTGCTTCCTCCCCCCTTCACAGGATTTTTTGCTAGGCGCTTTCGCTCCGGCATTATTGCTTGGTCCTGGAAAGGACTCAGCGGGTGGAATGTAAAATCGATCCCAGATTTCTCTGGGAGTAGTCAATTTGTCAACGGGTATTCTGTCGACATTATATCCCACCATTTGGTCGGGAAGCCCAGATGGCGCGAATCCAAAATCTCAGAGACTGGTGTTATGTTGGCGTTGAATCGCTATGCGACTCATCCAATCTTTAGCTACTCCCAACGGAAGCGGCTGTGGTTGCAACTCGGCCAATACTGTTGGTACTGGCATTGAACTTGGCTCTGGCGCATTGCTGGACGGCAATTTGGGCAGTCTTACGGTAGTGTGTACTACCGGAGGGGCAACACTTTGTGTCGCCGGGGCAATGGATATGGTAGTAGGAACTACCGGAAGGGTACCGTGTTGCGGTCCCATACTGGAGTGATCTCCAGTAGTGTTTCGGTACAACTACTGGAGGTGTAATAATAATATTGGGTACCACTGGCGCCCTTGCAGTAGGTAAGTACATTGTACTTTCCTGTGGTGGTATCGCTACTACCTGATTGAAGTTACGAGGTAACTTCGGTTCATTGTTGATGTTCACCACACTTTGCGGTGAGTGGGATTTGGTCATAGGTAATGGCCTGGGACCTCGCAGTGTCTGAGACGCTGCCTCCGCATTGGGACTCTGTCTCATGCGGGATGTGTTGATGGGTGTCAGTGTAGTTACTGACACTGGTGCGTATTCCTGTCAAAATACAGGAACATGACGGAGTGACTTGGTCATCCCTTGTGAATACTGTTCGTCCAACAGTGATTGTTGGACTGACGGTGCCTTGGGCACAGTCTCACGCCATTGGCGTACCGAGTTGTTTGTCTCGGTATGAATATATGGTGTTGCGTTGTGCAATACCGGTGGTGTGACAGCAGGCCGTCTCGGTGTGGGTGCAGCAATAGTGATTCTATTGCTGTTTCTCGATGAAGAAGATCTTCATTAGATCGGATGCTAGATGCATCCCATTTCTCAGTTATATTGAGAATACGATTGAGTACTTGCGTTCTCTTGTCGAGTGATGCCGCTACATCTCGTAGCGCAGAAGAAATCTCACTTAAACCCTCTCGGGTTGGCCGTTTCTTACAAATAGTCATAGACTGTTCATTAGGTGGACTCTTGTCCTGCCTGTAGTGCTGTCTTTCAGACACACGTACGGAATGAGTCGCTGATGCGACTGAATAGATTGAGTGTGGTGACACGTCACCACGAATGGAAGGTGCGCGATCGTGCACACTCTGATATGACTTCTCTGATTGATTTCGAGAGGTCATGGGGACAGCAAATGATATAGCGAGAAGGAAAAATGGAGCGGATTTGTATAGCTTGTTGAAGCGAGTTGGAATAGTGATTGTTATACTTGGTAGTATAACTGTTTTTAGCTTGTTTTAACTAATAGCTTTGTGTTATTCACACAATAGTAATTTTTTGATGTTCAAAAAAGTATAACGCGCCTTATGGGCAAAGTCCTTAAGAACACCGGTGAACACGACAAATAGGATACTATTGTGTGTACGACGGTGTAAAAGACTGACTAGACTCTTAAGTAATCGTACGATACTTATAGTAACGGATTTATTATATAATTAATAATAAATAGAATGATAAGATAGACCGTTTGGTCTATCGGCGGCGTCTAGGATGACCGTATCGCCGGATACAGTCAGTGGTGATTATGGAGAGGCGGTGTCATGCCCTAGGCATATATCGACTGCCGACGTTTCCCGCTTACAGTTACATAATCCGCTCCCACCGCATTTCCGGTTCTGATACACTTCCGCTTTGCTTCTGTCTTACTATTTCCTTCACCGTACACTTTCTATGATCCCGCCGATCCATTCTCCATCATTCTTACAATCATACATATGCTTTATGCTCATCCTGCCGCTTCCGCTTATGTCCATCATTGTCTTTCATCCCTTGTACTTCTTTTGGCTATTCTTGTCTTTTCTACTCTTGGATTATTACCTATCGCTACTCCGGTCCTCGAGTACCCTTTAAATAGTTCCATACCATGTCAAGTACAGTAGATTGGAAATATTGCTTAACCCCTTGACTCGTGTGCTCTTGTGTGTTCCAGTTTCTCACTTTATCTGTTTCTTTAACTCTGTTTCTTCACTCCATTGTTTTCACAACCTCTGCAATTTACTATCATCTATTTGGTTCCGCTCTGTTTGCGCCGCATCAGGTCAGCTACCGCTTGACCTTCCGCTTCCGCTCATATCGCTATCAAAGCCGCTTGCACTTAGTGGGTCCTACCCTTTGAGTCGGAAACTCATCTACTCTTAGGCTTACTCGCCGAGTTCATTCTATCGCCTGTACAGACCTGCCGTCCCTACATTAGTCCCTTGGACGATCCCAACACGAGTCTTACATCCCATAGGCACTTCGGAACCGTTCTACACTCACATCCTTTCACATCTCAAACCAACTTTCCCAGTTCGGCTGAACGACAGAAGTACGGAGCGTATCCGCACTTTGGTTTCCAGGTTTGTAACCTGCGCTCAAAGGATTCTGCCTAGATCCTTACAGGCGGAGGCGTTACACGGAGGTTCAGGAACGAAGGAGAACGGTAATGGGAAGAAGTGCACTAACCCCAACTGCTTGAGGGAGGGGCATCTGGCCAAGGACTGTTTTAGGAAAGGCGGAGGTAAAGAGGGCCAGTACCCACCATGGTGGAAGGGAAGAAGGATACTACTTCTCCTACTCCGGCTGTGAATTCTGCCGTTGCCTCAAACATCTTGGTAGGGGAGTTAACCCAACACTATGCCGGGTACAGCATGTCAATGTTGATAACTGATCCTGAAGACAAAACCTTCACAGACTCAGGAGCGTCAGACCACTTCTTTAGGAAAAGATCCGACTTTCTTACCTATACACCTTGCTCACACTGAAGTAAGAAAGGTTGGTCCAAGTGAGGACCGGTGGGGTCTTCCAGTTGGGTCCAATGTAGAAGTAGCAGTAAATATCACTTTGAAGGTATTAAGCCTAAGAAGTAGGCTAGAGTAGATAGAAATAATAACACAATGAGCTTAACACTTAGCTTGGCACTTGTTGCACTTGCTGGCAATGTCGTAATCACACAATATAAGAGTCACAGAGTATAAGGCATCGATTGGGAGAAGGGAGAAGAGAGAGAGGGAATTAATTGATATATCTACAAGTATGTAAAGGTACATAAATGTAGCCGAGTTGCTAAGCTAATAAAATAGTGAAACTCATGCGGAGAATCGGAGAAAGGTACAGAACAGTCCGGTCAAAAGGAAAATACCTTCAGCCTTCCGGATTTCCAATGGGAAAGACAGAGCAGTGCAGGATACACACATGACTAGAAAAGAGAGCCTCCCACCTAGCTCAGTCAGTGAGGACAGAATGGAGCAACCAATTCCAAGTGTCATGGCTCAGGTGTGCTCTGATGACTGCTGTCTACACCCTAGGAGGTATGGAGAAGTTTCGGGATAAGGAGAGGAATAATGGATAAAAGATAAATGGTAAGATCAAACAAATGATGGAATAAAACATGTGAGATAATAAACACTCAATTCTGAAATACTGGATATTTGTACGGCCTAGCAGTTTGGGCTGACGCAAGAGTAGGTGCAATGCATCCTTGGGATACAATCCTGGAGAGAGGGGAGTGTGGGATGGCTGGAATGATGCACCCATTGCAACCCCAATATATAAATACCCACAGTAGTTACTCTGGGGAACAATTTACTAACACCAGTATGGTACTGTGCTACAAATACTAGGGGAATAAAAGTACCCCCTTTCTGAGGTGCGTATTACCTTGACTAGGGGGACTAAAAATATCCCCTTTCTGAGGTGTGTATTACCTTGACTGGGGGGAATAAAAATACCCCCTTTCTGAGGTGCGTATTACCTTGACTGGGGGGAATAAAAATACCCCCTTTCTGAGATGTGTATTACCTTGACTGGGGGGAATAAAAATACCCCCTTTCTGAGGTGCGTATTACCTTGACTAGGGGGAATAAAAATACCCCCTTTCTGGGGTGCGTATTACCTTGACTAGGGGGAATAAAAATACCCCCTTTCTGAGGTGTGTATTACCTTGACTAGGGGGAATAAAAATACCCCCTTTCTGAGGTGCGTATTACCTTGACTAGGGGGAATAAAAATACCCCCTTTCTGAGGTGCGTATTACCTTGACTAGGGGGAATAAAAATACCCCCTTTCTGAGGTGTGTATTACCTTGACTAGGGGGAATAAAAATACCCCCTTTCTGGGTGCATATTACCTTGACTAGGGGGAATAAAAATACCGCCTTTCTGAGGTGCGTATTACCTTGACTAGGGGGAATAAAAATACCCCCTTTCTGGGTGCGTATTACCTTGACTAGGGGGAATAAAAATACCCCCTTTCTGGGGTGCATATTACCTTGACTAGGGAGAATAAAAATACCGCCTTTCTGAGGTGCGTATTACCTTGACTAGGGGGAATAAAAATACCCCCTTTCTGAGGTGTGTATTACCTTTCTGGGGTGCATATTACCTTGACTAGGGGGAATAAAAATACCCCCTTTCTGAGGTGCGTATTACCTTGACTAGGGGAATAAAAATACCCCCTTTCTGGGGTGCGTATTACCTTGACTAGGGGGAATAAAAATACCCCCTTTCTGGGGTGCATATTACCTTGACTAGGGAGAATAAAAATACCGCCTTTCTGAGGTGCGTATTACCTTGACTAGGGGGAATAAAAATACCCCCTTTCTGAGGTGTGTATTACCTTGACTAGGGGGAATAAAAATACCCCCTTTCTGGGGTGCATATTACCTTGACTAGGGTGAATAAAAATACCCCCTTTCTGGGGTGCATATTACCTTGACTAGGGGAATAAAAATACTCCCTTTCTGAGATGCATATTACCTTGACTAGGGTGAATAAAAATACCGCCTTTCTGGGGTGCGTATTACCTTGACTAGGGGAATAAAAATACCGCCTTTCTGAGGTGCGTATTACCTTGACTAGGGGGAATAAAAATACCCCCTTTCTGGGGTGCATATTACCTTGACTAGGGAGAATAAAAATACCGCCTTTCTGAGGTGCGTATTACCTTGACTAGGGGGAATAAAAATACCCCCTTTCTGAGGTGTGTATTACCTTTCTGGGGTGCATATTACCTTGACTAGGGGAATAAAAATACCCCCTTTCTGAGGTGCGTATTACCTTGACTAGGGGGAATAAAAATACCCCCTTTCTGGGGTGCGTATTACCTTGACTAGGGGGAATAAAAATACCCCCTTTCTGGGGTGCATATTACCTTGACTAGGGAGAATAAAAATACCGCCTTTCTGAGGTGTGTATTACCTTGACTAGGGGGAATAAAAATACCCCCTTTCTGAGGTGTGTATTACCTTGACTAGGGGGAATAAAAATACCCCCTTTCTGGGTGCATATTACCTTGACTAGGGTGAATAAAAATACCCCCTTTCTGGGTGCATATTACCTTGACTAGGGGGAATAAAAATACTCCCTTTCTGAGATGCATATTACCTTGACTAGGGTGAATAAAAATACCGCCTTTCTGGGTGCATATTACCTTGACTAGGGGGAATAAAAATACCGCCTTTCTGAGGTGCGTATTACCTTGACTAGGGGGAATAAAAATACCCCCTTTCTGGGGTGCGTATTACCTTGACTAGGGGAATAAAAATACCCCCTTTCTGGGGTGCATATTACCTTGACTAGGGAGAATAAAAATACCCCTTTCTGAGGTGCGTATTACCTTGACTAGGGGGAATAAAAAATACCCCCTTTCTGAGGTGTGTATTACCTTGACTAGGGGAATAAAAATACCCCCTTTCTGGGGTGCATATTACCTTGACTAGGGTGAATAAAAATACCCCCTTTCTGGGGTGCATATTACCTTGACTAGGGGAATAAAAATACCGCCTTTCTGAGGTGCGTATTACCTTGACTAGGGGGAATAAAAATACTCCCTTTCTGAGATGCATATTACCTTGACTAGGGTGAATAAAAATACCGCCTTTCTGGGGTGCGTATTACCTTGACTAGGGGGAATAAAAATACCGCCTTTCTGGGGTGCGTATTACCTTGACTAGGAGGAATAAAAATACCCCCTTTCTGAGGTGCGTATTACCTTGACTAGAGGGAATAAAAATATCCCCTTTCTGAGGTGCATATTACCTTGACTAGGGGGAATAAAAATATCCTCTTTCTGAGGTGTGTATTACCTTGTCCAGGATATTTTATTTAGGCATAGAAATTACATATTACCCAAGCCTTTGACCATACATAGTATTGGTTTCAGATGGGTGCAATGATATCTTCCACCATCATATCACTTCCATGTCTGCAGCAAGCTCCTCATCTTCTTCATATCTTTTTCCTATATCTAACACATCTTCTAGCAGTGCCCCCAGGTTGGAAATATCTGGTCTCACCCCCTTTGCATGTTCCACAAGATAATCCCATCTTGCACTTACAAGTTCAGCACGCTTCTCCTCAAAAAATGCATGTTGTAATGCATAAGCTGTCATTCCCTCCTGAAGCTCCTTTGATATTCCTTCCCGCTGTCCAATCTGATCTCTCCACCACCTTGCTTTCCAGAGTGAGAATTCTCTCATCCACCAAATTTCTTCACAAAGGAGTAGTACTTCTTCTTTCCATCGAAGTGACCGTGCACGTGCCTTGCACCACTCAACACGTAATGCTAACACAGTATCAGAGCAATTATTTTTATAGTTATTAAGGATGTCACATACCATCTTGAAATTCAGGGTCCTCTGGGTCAGTTGATGTGTCATACCAGATCCATGACAAAGTATGTTTTCCTGTGTCCCCAGCCACCACAGCAACTCCTGGTGAAGCAAAACCGGCACCCTGAAGCTCATTTAATAACCCTCTCTCACAAAGTAATTCTTCTTGTGCCAGTTCTTCTGCATTTAATGCTTGCTCATTCAATCCACGGACATCACCATCTTTCAGTATCTGCAGTTTTTTCTCCCAATCACCATGGCCCCATAAACAAAACAGTGCATTCCGGGCATACCTGTACTGTATTTTGTTTGAGTTAATGCCCAGATCAATGTGTTGTAACACCCCTTGAGCTCGAGTGTTATGTCTCTGACCTGTTATGTTCTTCAGCTTGAGATTGTTGGTAAGGGTATGGGCTCGTAACCCTTGTTGCACAGTGTTCAGTGCATCTATAGCTTCACCATGTCGCAATTGACTTTCCTGCTCCCAAATTTTTCCAGCACATGCTGCGTTGCGTACACTATTGTTATCAAGCTCTGATGGCATAAAGAGCTTGATTTTCTCGGGCATATTGGTATCGGGGTCATCCAAATGGGATCGCTGGGCAGTACTCAGGAAATCCCATAAGTGTGGCATAAATGTTCCCTGAAGTGAACGGAATTGTTGAATATGTCGCAAGATAAGTGATCTTTGCCTCTGAATAGCAAGTGTTTGGGTTGGAGTAAGGGGTGAATTGATCTTCAGTTCTACTTCAATTTGCCGTTGCCGCTGCTCAATGTCAATACCTAGCACCAGAAACACTGTGGCACTAGAGGTATGGACCATGGTACCCTGCACCATTGCCTCATGTTCTTCCTTGGCCAACTGAATCTCAACCTTCTTGAGTGAATTTTGATCTAGTAGTGGCAAGTAAAATTTCATATCATTGAAGCTATAAAAAATACAGCATACCTTCATTTGATGTCTCATAGGGGCATGGTTTTTGATGGTCTTTTTCCCAATCTTCTACTAGAAATTGCCATTTTTGTAGCACATCCTTCCCAACATTCATTTCTAGACCTTCACAAAACCTATCATAGCCCTGACTCTGCTCCTTTGCCTGATGAAGTGCTGTTAGAAGCCGTTGCCCCAACAACTTGTCCAGGTTTTGGAGTAGGCGGTAATTATGATGCCCAAAGATATCATTCAAGGTAACTGCACGATTACCAGGTCCCATTTCTTTAGTCTAGCTAGCAGCTTTGTTTGAAACTGCCTGGTTTTCTTCAATCACTTCTCCATGAGTTTCACTGCAACCTGGGGTAAAGTGGAAGGAGAAGGGAGCCTGGCAGCTAGGCAGATGAACTGGAAGGTGGAATTTTGGAACAAGAAATATAAGATTGTCTTCAGTGATGCAAAAATCAATCTTGTCCTTGAGTTCCTCAAGCCGTACCCAGAATTTCTGTCCCCACTGGCAGGCAATATCATATGAGAGTATAATCATGCAATCAAGCCCTTTGACAGCTTGAGCAAATATGTAGTCCATGTTGCAATATCTACCAAAAGAAATTGAACATTTACCTTACATCAATTGTTGAGGTAATGGATTCATACCGTTCACCTTTCTGAAGGTCTCCCATTCTGTTTGGAAGCCAAAAACCATGCCGTCCGCAACAACAGCCTCCTACTCCCGTTGTTCGAAGGCCTTTGATATTTTTCAAGTTGGCAAGAAATATTGCAGCAAAGCCAGAGCATGAACTGATCTATGAAAAATATGAATATTCCTTTGATCTCAAAACAACATTCCCTCACCTCCGCCTGGTCCACAAACCTCTTTACCCAGTCAATGTAGTCATTGTAGGGAACAAAATATGCAAACCCATCTCCCAAAGTAGGGTTTCTAGACTGGTAGGGTTTGAAGGTCCAATTCAATGGACTGCAAAAAACTGATGAATTGCACTGAACTGAACTGCAAAATGAACTGATGATGGATGGACCGGTCCATGATTTAAACCTGGTCCAGTTCATGGTTCATCAAAATCTCAGAAAAAAAGTGAACCACAAAGAATCAGTTTAAACCGGTCTAAACTGGTACAGCCACATAGCAAAAATAATTTAGATAAATGAGTATATTTTCTCCAATTTTGATCAATAAAATTTATATTTTCTAATGGTCTCAAGCAATAAGCTAATACAAAACTGGAAAGACTACTCATAACCTATTGAACAGTACCATGCAACAAGTCTGAGAGCCTGACATGATACAATACACTATCCATGGTCTGTTTTAACAGATGACCAATGACTGCCAAACCTGGAAAGCATTTCTGCATGGTAAAAGAGCAGTGTAAGGCAGCCTAGAGCATATATTGAATGTTTTATTGTTTTTATATTGTTTTATATTGTTTTATAGTAGTTTCTTACATGGTCTCACTTGTTACATATCTGAATATCTTTCATGCATGTGCAGTTTAAATCAGTTTAAACCGGTCTGCACCAGTTTAAATTTGCACTGATTTAAACTGCATGAACCAGGATGAATTGGACCAGTGGACCAGTGGAATCAGTGCAGGTTCATGGTTCATACAGATTTAGGTTTTTTATGGACTGGTCCAATTCATGATTCATTGAATTTTTGGTAAATAAACTGAATTGGATTGAACCTTCAAACCCTATAGACTGGGATGAAACAAGTTTGTTTCGAAGCCGGAAGTTTGCATCTAGAGCCACAAATCTTTGGAACAGATATCTGGAATTTACCTTTAGTAGTAAACTGATTATCCAGACGGAAACATACTGAAAATCAGCTGGCCAGTGACGCCAATCTGTAGGAAGGTTTCGGTCCGGTTGAGGACAGGCTGGGCACCTAAGCTTGGCGTGAAGAGTGGTGGGCATATTGGCATTCAATTCAACCCAAGGGTCGTGTTCAGAACAATGAGCTGGTACATCCTGAATCTCTTGATTGGAATAAACTTCGAGATAAGGGGGGAGTGGATGGATTTTTGCTCATTATGCTCACTCTTCTTTGGTGGGGGCATGATACACATGCTGGAACATGCAAAATAGACCATCCAGAAAATTGGGAAGATTGGCGGTTGGCAGTGGAGGATGTCTGGTATGCTTTGGATAGTATCATTGCTCATGGGGTGAAGCGTAAGCATGCCGAAGTTGAAGGAGCTCAGGTGAAAACAGGGTCGCCTTCTCATCGACAAACTCGTCGCCAAGTCACTGCTCAGGGCTCAGCTGAAAAAGAATAGATTTTGTAAGTATATTACATATGTAATACACTGATTCAACTCAGACATAATGGTGTAATCAAATTCAACTTGGGTTAATTACCACCTTATTATCTGATCAATATTAAAGTGATATGGAACACACTGAAAAGGGGATATTTTTATTCCCCCTAGTCAAGGTAATACACACCCCAGAAAGGGGGTATTTTTATTCCCCTCAGTCAAGGTAATATGCACATCAGAAAGAGGGTATTTTTATTCCCCCTAGTTGAGGTAATATGCACCTCAGAAAGGGGATATTGTTATTCCCCCTAGTGGAGGTAACATTTTTATTCCCCTCAGTCAAGGTAATACGCACCTCAGAAAGGGGGTATTTTTATTCCCCCCAGTCAAGGTAATACGCACCTCAGAAAGGGGATATTGTTATTCCCCTCAGTCAAGGTAATACGCACATCAGAAAGAGGGTATTTTTATTCCCCCTAGTTGAGGTAATACGCACCTCAGAAAGGGGATATTGTTATTCCCCCTAGTGAAGGTAACACACCTCAGAAAGGGGATATTTTTATTCCCCCTAGTCAAGGTAATACACACCTCAGAAAGGGGGTATTTTTATTTCCCCTAGTCAAGGTAATACGCACCTCAGAAAGGGGGTATTTTTATTCCCCCTAGTCAAGGTAATACGGACCTCAGAAAGGGGGTATTTTTATTCCCCCTAGTCGAGGTAATACGCACCTCAGAAAGGGGGTATTTTTATTCCCCCTAGTTGAGGTAATACGCACTTCAGAAAGGCGGTATTTTTATTCCCCCTAGTCAAGGTAATACGCACCTCAGAAAGGGCATATTTTTATTCCCCCTAGTCAAGGTAATACGCACCTCAGAAAGGGGGTATTTTTATTCCCCCTAGTCAAGGTAATACACACCTCAGAAAGGGGGTATTTTTATTCCCCCAGTACTTGCAACACAGTAGCTTACTGGCCTTAGTAAATTACTCCCCAGAGTAACTACTGGGGGTATTTATATGGTACAACTGAACCGGCTGAATGATGTAAGAGAAGTGGGGGGGACGAATACCCGGTATGTCCAGCAGTCTGATCAAATTAATGATTTGCGATCAACGTATAACATCGGAGTAGCATCGGAATAGTGCTGGGCATGTAGGCGTACATGTGACAACATCCTAGAAACATAAGGGAGTGGAGAAATAATAGCTCAAAGCCATAAGTGTAACACAAGTACAATAATAAAGAGAACAAGAGGTGAATAGGGCAAGTGTAGTAAGGGACAAGTAAGTAGTAAGTAATAGTAAGTAATAGAAGTGAGACAAAATATACTGTAGGTAAAGAGTGATTTAATAATGGGGAATGAAGTGGTACAGTACAAACTAGCATATAAGTGAACATTGAAGTAAACTAATAGTAAATGTAACAAGTGGAGTACTAGCTACCGCTAGGGCAGCTAGCACTACCACAACACTTGAGTAGATCTTCCAAAGCATCAACTACTCTGAAAATAGTTGGCTATGGCAAAGCTCAGAAATCCTTTATACACGAAGGAAAGACAATCATAATCACCTTCAAAGAGGCGTTCCATTCCCCTTCTGTAACCTCAGACCTCATCTCTATCTCCAAACTGTGCGATAAAGGGATGACCACTGTTTTCGGTAAAGAATCAGTCAAGTTCTTCTCTGAGGATGGAACACATATCCTGATGGGCCTCAGACATGGTGGCCTGTACCGCTTGCAAGAGAAGAAGACTTCAGTGTTGGTGGTGAAGTCCAGGACCCTGGATAAGCCAGTGGATATTGAGGGATGGCACAGACGATTTGGCCATGCAGGTATAACAAGAATTCGCCTTGCACTAGAGAGAAATTTGCTGAATGGACTCAAAGTGGTAGGAGATCTGAACAGTAAACCGCCCGAGTGTGATCCGTGCCATATTGGTCAAGCCAAACAAAGGGCCTTCGATGGGAAGACAGACACCCGATGCAGCTGTACTATTTAAATACCCCCAGTAGTTACTGTGGGGATTATTTAAATAAACCCAGTAAGCTACAGTCTCCCAAATGTTACAGGGGGATATTAAATATGCTCCCTGGTTCACTGGTTCGCATTTGATGGGGTCATGTGACCAGGTTTTGCAGAATTGGGCAGCTGCACGAAAATGGGTGGTTTATGGGCACATTATGGATATTTCTGGGGTGGTAGCTAGCCCAAAAAAGGCTATAGGTAATGTATTAATATTTGAGCACTGTACCTCGACGTATGGGGTAGCGTAATGGGTCGGATTGAATGAAAAGATTTAGATTACCTTCAGTCAAAGTTGTACATCACTGCCTAATTGGGAATGCCAGCAAAGCGGCCTAAAAGCCTGGTTGTACAGCAGATATCCTTGCTAATAAAATCGCATTTTTTGACAGAATCCATACAGATCAGGGAATACCATTGCTTCAGGTCCTGCATAAATTGTTCTTGCATATGGCAAAGACTAATACCATGTGTTACAGTCTATATACGACGTCCTAGCCCCCTGGACACTCTCAAGGCTCCAGTATTCCATGCTAATTCCTCAAAAAATCGAGTTTTGAGGCAAAATCTATAAAGATCAGTACATACCATCGCCTCTGGCGCCATATCAATGGTTCTTGGACACGGATCGAGTGCATACCATGTAGGACAGTATACCTACCGAGTCCCGAGGTCCTACCTGCACTTAGACACTCACTATTAGTATTTAATTCCTCAAAAATGCGAATTTTGATGGTTACTCACCATTGATCACTCCATGTACATCCTCCTGCCCACATATTGCCAGATATAACACCTGGAGGGTGTACCTAGTATACTACAGTACTCAGAGATGTATTCCTGACCTCAGACCTTGAGAGGCCATGCCATTACTGAGCCCAACTTCGACTTAACACCACCTGTATGTAATCATATATTTCCCTATTTGGACATACAGCTTTGACCTCCTCCGGCCTAGAACTGCCAATTACAGCTAATTCCTTCCACAGAATGCTCTGATTCCGCTTTAGGCACATATATATTATGCAGAGACCATGCCTGTACCACTAGTATATTGAACATCCCTAGTTTTATTTCGATTTTTCACAGCACAGCCACCGCTCCAAACATCGAAGCAGGGCCACTATTATCGCATATACCTGCTCTAATCTCGCATTAGGTACCTACAGTACATCTATACATGCTATCTAGACTGCTATTAGGTAGAATATCCATGCACAAGCAAGCTTTTAGGCCGCTTTGCTGGCATTCTAAATATGGTAATAAAACAGCTTTGACCGCCGCTCTGGCTGTAATTTCGCTTCAGGGACCTCTTATATATCTATAGACACTATGTACATCCTTATTAGCAAGGATATCTGCTGTACAACCAGGCTTTTAGGCCGCTTTGCTGGCATTCCCAATTAGGCAGTGATGTACAACTTTGACTGAAGGTAATCTAAATCTTTTCATTCAATCCGACCCATTACGCTACCCCATACGTCGAGGTACAGTGCTCAAATATGAATACATTACCTATAGCCTTTTTTGGGCTAGCTACCACCCCAGAAATATCCATAATGGGCCCATAAACCACCCATTTTCATGCAGCTGCCCAATTTTGCAAAACCTGGTCACATGACCCCATCAAATGCGAACCAGTGAACCAGGGAGCATATTTAATATCCCCCTGTAACATTTGGGAGACTGTAGCTTACTGGGTTTATTTAAATAGTACAGCTGCATCAGGTGAGACAGAGGTGGAGTTGAGGATACTCAAGAGAATTCACATCGACTTGACAGGACCAATGCACACTCATGCATTGGGCGGCTTCTTTTACTTGGCAATGCCTATCGTGGATGGGTGTTCATTGATGACGAGAGATTTCTACCTTATGAATAAAGACTCTGTGTCCACGCTAGCGGCTCTGGAAAAGTATAAGGCCCTTGCCGAGAATGAGACAGGGAAGAAGTTGTTATATGTCTGCATTGATGGAGGAAAGGAATTCAGCAGTGGACCGTGGCTGAAATGGGCAGAGGTAAATGGCATTAAGCTTGAAGTCACTCCAGCGTACTTGTCAGTGGCGAATGGGATAGTAGAACGGAAACACGGCATTACCTTTGACCATGTTTGCACAATCCTCTATGAATCCAGACTTCCTCCTTATCTTTGGACCTATGCATGTGCGTATATTGTGTACACGGAAAATCTTCTTCCTGTGGCTAGGACTGGCTATAAGATTCTGGCTGAGCTCTGGTATGGGAAGAAAATGGATATAGCGCACCTTCGCCCTTGGGGAGCCATTGCTTGGGGAACAATAGTTGACGGAACACCTGGAAAACTGGATCCAAGAGGTTTCTCGGGCTGGATGATTGGCTATGGGGAGAGGGGCTTATATTTGCTATACTTGTCTTCGGGTCGTGTGGTTACTAGCAGAGATGTCTCTTTCAACAAGAGGGTACATATTCCTTTGACCTCAGTTGCAGGGGAGAGGGGAGACAAGAGCGATGGAGAAGTTGAAGAAGGAAATCAACAACTCAATGGTGTCAATACAACTGATGCCGATGGAAACTCTGAATCCATGATCTCCAATAACTTAAAGGTACCAGATCAGACCCTTATGCCACAGCCACCGCAACTTTGCCACTCTTCTCGCAATAGAACTCTGTCTGCAATAGCAAAGGCCAGCCTTGAATCTGAAGGTAGAGGTAGAGAGAGAGAAAGCAACTGAGCCCAAATCAAATGGGCTACCAACTCCAGAAGACCATGAGCAAACTTTACAGTCTTTTCCGAGAACCTACCTACAGAAGTTGATGACAAATTCAATGCTGCACTCACTGCTATTGGTCTACCACCCGTTCTGAAATCATACTCAAAAGCTATGGAGGATTCAAACTGTTGGCTTCCAGCGATTCAGAAGGAAATCCAGCAGATGGAGGAGTTCAAGGTATTTTGACCTCTCCAGGATCCTCCCGAAGGTGCAACAGTTCTGAACCCATTGTGGGTTTTTGTGCACAAGCTCAACGGGGCTGGGGAGATAGTAGACAAGAAAGCATGCTTGGTAGTAAATGGGGGTTCTGTTACGTTCATGCCTTTCCATCATTATTCCAAGATGTTCCGGCTCATTCCAAGACTCTCCGAGACTTCCTTACCTTCTCTCACGGTCTCTCATGGCTCCGATAGCTCCCACAACCTCTGGCGGCTCTGAAACTCCATTCTCTATTTTATCCCTTCCAATATACCTTTGGACTTCACAAATTCACTCCTACTTTGGCACTCACATTTCCAACACCTTTATCGGCCATACCTTCGGCCCAATATATTGGCGGACTCTTTCGGTACTCATTACTTTCCCACGGTGGTCCGCAGTGCGCCGACATTCATCTCTTTTGTCTTTTCTACTCTATTGCTTATTGTTTTATCATTTGTATTGATTCCACCTCGTTCTGGCCTTGGCATTACCTCAGTCCGACTTTATTGTCTTTATTTAACAATCAGGTCACTTGTATATAAGCTAGGTACTTTGTACTATTGTTCCTCAGCCAAAAATCATGAGTTACACGAATTACACAAGTTATCATACTTTTCTGAGCTTTCCTTTAAGTCCTTTCTTTGTTCCTTATACTCGCCGTTCTGTCCGATACCGGCCAACTCGGCTTGGTCCTTACCTTGGACATATCTCGGACCATTCTCACGCTCATACCTCGGTCCAACCTCGGTGATTTCTCACACTTTACTTCCTTTCCTTCTGGGACAACCTTGGTGGTGTGTTGGGGGTGTTGCTAATAGCTTCACCAAAGTCCCACCGTTTCCTTGGCCTTGTAGTCTATTCCGGATATCATTCCCACGATCCTGATCTTGCCTTTCGGCCCTACATCTGCTCCGCTTCCATTCCGGCCTAGATTGCACAACCTTGTCAGGTTCTCAGGTCAAAGGAAGGGATTTTTTCGAAGTCTTTGCTGCAGTTTTGCACTTCAAGTCACTCCATATTCTGATTGCAGTCTGGATTTCTCTAGGGTTCTTCATCTGGCAGATCGACTTTTCATCGGCTTATCTCAACACTGACATGGAAGAAGAAATGTATATCAGGCCACCTGAAGGATTTGAAGGGAGAGGAACAGGACAGGTAATGCAGATGAAAAAGTCGCTCTGCAGGTCCATGCAGGCTGGACAAAATTGGTGGAAAATTCTCGATGCTACTTACAAGGACATAGGCTATCATTGGTCTCAGGTGGACCAGTGCGTTAGGATGCAGAAGTTGGACATCGGCGAAACGATGACAGGCACATACACCAATGATACACTTGGAGGCTCATCATCGAAGGAGGAGATGTCAAGGGTGAAGGAGGAGATTGGAAGTCACTACCAAATTAAGGAGACAAATATGGTGCAGTTTGCTCTAGGTATGCACTTGGTTCATGACAGGGAAACAGGTACTGCTATGCTCTCAATGCCAGCTTACTGGGACCAGCTCCTCACCAGGTTTGGGCTTCAGGACTTGAACCCAAAGGCAACACCCTATCCGCCAGGACTCAAACTGACCAAGGACATGTCTCCTAAGACCAAGGTGGACCACCATTTCATGAAGGACAAGCCTTTTGCAGAGCTTCATATTCACTTTGGGCAAGGAGTGTGTCGACCCGACTTTGCCTACAAAACCAGCAACCTCGCTCAGTTCACCCAGGACCCTGGACCTGCTCACTGGCATGCTTTAGTTCACCTCTGCCAATACATCATAGGTACGAAGGAGAAGGGGATCATGTTCAAGAAATCGGAGTTGGGCCTTAAACCCAAAACTTATTGCGACAGTAATCACACAGCATGCACTGATACGCTACACAGTCCTTACTATGCTGGCAGGAGGTCCTGTCTTCTGGATATCGTCGCACTCTCGACAACGGAGGCGGAGTATATCGCTTACGGTAAAGGAGCACAACAGGCTAAATGGATTCACAACTTCATGTCAGAGATTGGATATCCTTTGCCACTTCCCTCTCAACTCTTCACCAATAACAAAAGTGCCATTGTGATTTCCAAAATTCCAAAATTCCACCAAAGAGTCAGACATATCAATATCAGATTCCATTTCCTTAGGGATCTAGTCGAGGAAGGGGAAATAAAGATCAACTATGTCCCTTCTGAGGACAACTTGGCAGATATCCTCATGAAGCCATTGGGATCCATGCTTCACAGGCGTATTGTTGATCTTATGGGGATGAGAGATGGCAATGAGCAGGACTAGGGGAGTGTTAAAGGGAGTAACTTCAGAGTAAGGAGTCCCTCCCCCCGCCTCTTCTGCTTCCGGTATTGGTGGGATGTGTTTTGTCTACGGTATGGTTTATCCTCCCAAGGGGAGGATTATTCACCCTTCCTTTTTATATTATTTGTCTTACCTATTTCGTTTATCCAAGTGCCTCTCATTGACTTGGCAGTTTCATGTAGTTACTTATATACATGTTGTCCTTTACCCTCAGTTGTTTGCCTTACACACTTCTGAGGGTAAGTTTACTTTATTTATTCCCCTGTAATACTCGTGCTTATGCTTGTGTATCTAGCTTAGCTTATATGTGTCTTACAGGTACAATAATGAGTCATTTGTCTTACACACTTCTGAGGCTTAGCTTATACATGTCTTACAATGGTGTTTTTTTTTTCAGAAACATAGCTTAAAGCCTTAACACTAGTAGTACATTGCATCCAAGCAGTTGCTATCTAAAAATTTCATGACAAGGAGCCCCAACAGACGTTGGGACAAGCAGTTACAGGCGGGTTTATGCCGCATGTGACAGCTTGTCTCATTCATGGCAAAAGTGACTTTTTCGTCTGTCTTACTCTTAAGAGTGATAAGGTTTAGGACAAATGTATTTCTGGTATGAAGAGAGAACTGATAGGTTAAATAGAGTAATATACAATTGTCCTTTATAACTCACCTGGTACGAAGAGAGAACCGATAGGGGCTTCTCTTTGGACTAGGATGATAAATCAATAAGTCAATATAGTCCGATTAGGAAAGTAAGAGGCACTTTGGCCTAAGGTGTGAAGTCAACATCTAACACCCCCCCTTGACTGACGTCTAAGCTGAGCATCTTGACCCATTGGTTGTGCATCGTTCGATGGAGGGGTTTCATGAAAATGTCAGCAACATTCTCTTTGTTGGAGACATAAATGATGTCAATAAGATGTTTGACAATACAATCATGGATGAAGTGCTCTCGAATTGAAATATGTTTCATTCTGCTGTGAGCATGGGGGCCGTGCATACATGTGATGGTTCCTTGATTGTCGCAAAATAAGGAAGTGGGAGCTTTCTGAGGAAAACCTAATTTGGCAAAGAAATTTCTGAACCAAAGGATATCTTTGGCGCAGTGTGTTGTGGCAAGATATTTGGCTTCACACAAAGATAGGGCTACTACAGATTGTTGTTTCAAACTCCATGAGAGTGGAGAGCCGTTCATAAGAATAATGAATCCTGAGACGGATTTTTGGTCTTCTCCCATTCCCCCATCTGAGTCAGATAGTGTGCAGAAGAGAGGGTAGAGTAGTCTGTTCCTCCCCAGCCAAAGGGAGTAGGAGATCGTTCCTTTAAGATATTGAAGGAGATGTTTGGCTGCTGCAACATGCGCAGGTCCATAGCTGGACATGAACCTTGCTAGTTCCCTGACAGTATAAGCAATGTCGAGCCTCGAACAAGTGCAGAGGTACATGGATTTTCCGACAATGGCTGTGTAAAGAAACATCTTGACAATTGTTTGCTGTTCTGGCGTAAGTTGTTCCATCAAGGGAAAGAGGCGGGTTCCAGGATCCATGGGAGTGGAGACTGCTTTGGAGTTATCAAATCCAAACTTGCGAAGGATTGATTTGGTGTAGGCACATTGGTCGAGTCTGATTGTCCTGTTTGCTCTGTCATGGGTGATCCCACAACCAAGGTGGAAGGTAGGTTCACCATTGTCAGTGATGTCAAATAGGGAATGCAGTTGTTCAACGACTCAGTCTGATTCTGTCTTTGGCTTAGACCCGATGAGCATGTCGTCAACGCTTGTTGTTATGATAGACCTGTTTTCACCTTCATAGTGGACGTAAACATTCCAGTTGGACTCTGTTCATTTGAACCCAATGGATTCCAGCTTCGCATTGAGTTCAAGGTACCATTGTCTGCCAGATTGCTTAAGACCATATAGTCCTTTCCGCAAGCGCCAAAAACCAGAACCAGTACTGCTTGGTTTCTTCATGTAGATCTCCTCGTCAAGTGGGCTGTTTAAGTATGCAGTTTTGACATCGATTTGGTGAAGTTCCATGTTGTGTTTGGCCATAATTGTGAGAACAGTGCATATGGATTCCCATCTGGTGATGGGTGCAAAAGTGTAGTTGTAATCTTGACCAGGTATCTGAGTGAAACCTTTTGCAACAAGTTGAGCTTTGAACCTCGAGATGAGTCCATCACAATCTCTCTTTATTTGCAGCACCCATTTACATCCAACAGGTTTACGATTTGGTGGTAGATCATCCACCTCTTCATATACTCCTTTCACCTTCAGTGATTCCAGTTCCTCGTATATAGCCGCAAGCCAATATGACCAGTAAATGGAGGATTTGGCATGTTGGATGGAAAGGGGATCCTTTTCAGACTGATCGTTGATGGGGTCGTGAAGAGCAGCTCTGACAAAGGATTCGACATTGACAAATGATTGAGCTAGCGGTTGTAGATCTGTGATGTTACATTTGACTTCTATTTCACGGTCACTGCCAGTACATCAGTACATTACCTCCAAAAAAGGGATAGAAGTATAATATATTTTTCCCCTGAATTTTAACAAATTTTTCCAATGAAAAAGAGTGAATATTGCCCCGGAAATAGGCATGGGAAAATAAGTACTTTTTCGGCGGCTATTTCACCCGAAATAGGGCGCTAAATATGCCATCAATTTCATCTGATTTGTTAGTAATTTTTCAGCATCAATCTCTTTCATATTTCCTTAGACAAAGAAAATCTATTTCAATGGAAATATGTTAACTATTTCAGCTGCGAAAAGAAACGGGCATTGAGCGGCGGGCCGCCCGGGCCGGTCAAAGGGCTCTTTGGCCCATTCAATGGGCATTCAATGCCCGTTGCTTTTCGCGGCCAAAATAGTTAACATATTTCAATTGAAATATATTTTCTATTGCCACTCATATTTCCAAGGAAATATCAAAGAGATTACAAAGGAAAAATATACCGAAAAATCACTAATAAATCAGGCGAAATTGATGGCATATTTAGCGCCCTATTTCGGGCGAAATAGCCGCCGAAAAAATACTTATTTTGCCATGCCTATTTCCGGGGCAATATTCACTCTTTTTCATTGGAAAAATTTGCTAAAATTCAGGGGAAAAATATGTCATACTTCTATCCCTTTTTCAGAGGTAATATACTGAGGTACTGGCAGTGGGTCATCAGGAGAGTTGAGTAAATTGATGAGAATCGGGTTCTGCCCCCCCCCCCCCTCCTCCAGAAGGGCCATGACCATGTTAATGCAGTAGTGAGAAGGTAGCTGTGTGACTCAACCCAAACATCTTGGGCGAACGTCATCGGCATTGGCCATAGGAATATCACCATCCACGCTAAGATAGTGCATTAGGGTTATGTATAGTAGAGTCCATCATTGTGTACTCTTTTCACTCAATGTATGTAAATTCATCAGAACCATTAATAGTTTGATAAGAGTCACTGCAGAGTAGGTTAAGTAGGGTTTTGGTTATAGAGACAATCGTGTGTACTCTTTAGGCTCAATGCTTTGTTTCTCTCTCAGACTGTGCATTGTTGGAGAGAACAGTCTGCAGAGTATCGTTAGGTAGGGTTATGAAGAAAAGGACAAAAGATGTGCCTTTGCTCTTCTTCGTGAGGATCTATCTCTGGAGACAATGTAGTCTCAAGAAGTGATCTAACAGGAAGGAATTAGGATTATGTCTGAGAAAGCGAGTCAATGAACATACTCATCATGTCCTTCAGTTTGTGGTAAGGTCTTGCGCTCTTCTAGAAGACGAGTCTCATCGTTAAAAGAAGGCGTAGGTTTGAGATGAAGGTCATCTCACAGGATTTCAGATGGTGGAGGAGACAGCAGATGGTTTGGAAATCCATGAAATTCAACGTCTCATCATGCCCTGATAGTCCTCAAGTCAGGAAACCAGATGAGGTATCCTTTTGAATCTGGAGAGTAGCTGACAAATCTACCCTGTTCACCTTGTGGTACAGTTTTGTTCAATTGATCAGATGTTGTTTTTCAGGAGGTGACGAGAGCGCCAAAGGGGTGCAGATGAGAAAGGTCTGGTTTTTTTTTTTATGAAACCAGCCATAGAAAGGAGTAAGTTTGTTGGACAGGGAAGCGTGAGGAACTCTGTTCTTGATATGTGTGCCATCTTGCATACTGAGTAGCCAGAACCACACGGAAAGGCCACAATCTACTAACATGGCTTGGGACATCCTTTCAAGAATCTGCTTTACCCTCTCAGCAGCACCGTTTTGCTGAGAGGCATCAGGGATGGTCTTTTTGTAGGTTATCCCTTTGTTTGTGCAGTAATCTCAAAAAGCACCTTCTGTGAGTTTGCCAGTGTTGTCAATGTGTAAGAAGATAATTTGATAGCCTAATTGTTTTTCTGTGGCGGTGCGGAATTGGATGAAGCATTTAAGTGCGTTGGATTTAGATTTGAGAAAGAAAACAACAATAAAACGTGAGAAGTCATCGACAAAAGTGATGAAATATCTGAAGTTACCGTATCCGAGAGGGAGAGGACCACAGATATTGGAGTGGACACAGAATAAGGGACGTGTTGCACAGTTGGTTGCTGCACAGGGAAATTTGAGTCGTTTGATGTTGGCGAGGGCACAAATTTGACAGTTGACAACTTGCATGCTGTCAATATTTGACGGGAATCCAGCCATGGAGTCCTGCAGCCCTTTAACATCTATGTGGCCCATTAGATGGTGGTAAAACCCAGGCATTTGTTTGCCTCAGATTCTCCATCAGGACTGAACATCACCATGATTGAAGGCACCATTGATGCAATCAGTGCTGATTGCGGAGATGATGGAGGCGGAACTGGATCAACGTTCATCTGATATAGATCTCATATGATATTTCCAGTTGCAAAGGGCTCATTGGCTGAAGTGAAGTAAGTGATAATACCTTCACCAGTTGAGGTCTTTACACCTTTCCTGTCTAACCTAGAGCCTGAGATGAGATTGCATCATGCTGTAGGAATGTGAAGGACATTGGAAATAGAAAAAGGTCTAATGTTTTTGTTATGTTCTGCTTTAAGGATAATTTTCCCTTTGCCTATTGCTGCGGCGGACAGAGTGGAGCCGAACCCGAAGACATTGAGGGGTGGTTCAAAAGCAACATAGTCGTGGAAAAGGTTTCTGTCATGGAATATATGGCGGGATGTGCCAGTATCATGATTGATGCTGGCATCTTTAACGGCGTTATTAGGCCTAAAATCGGCCTAAGGCGTGTAACCATACATTTTGACACTTTGTACATGTTATACAATGCAATAAGAGAGTTATACGGAGCCCAAGCGTGATAGCTGTTGCCAAAGCAAAGAACTTAACAATAATACTCAGCAAGCCGTGAAGGTATGCCCACAAGCGTAGCCTAGAGCCAAGCTAGCGAGGATACCTGGGCTGCCCGGAGATGTAATGCTAGATTGTCAATCTAGTTATACCCAAGAGTGTATACTCTCTAAACTACAGGACATCTCAAAGCGGGATAAGTACTAAGCCAATGCGTTACTCAAGGGAAGGAATTATGAGGGAAGGCATCCCTCGCACTAAGACCCCCAACGAGCTATGTTAAGATGTGGACTTTACAGTCTGTAACAATGAACCAGAATGATCCCGAGGAAACCGTAGAGGTCTATTCACGGCACCAGTTGTAACTGTGAGGACGGTAGAAACATGCTTAGCGGTCCTGCAGAAAGCTACGTACCGGGATAGCCTTCGCAAATCGAAACATTTGATCTTAGAAATCATACACGGAAGGTCTTATCCGTTAAAGCCGACTATCGGGAATCACTTGTACATACTCAGCGCAGTTGCTCAAGACTATCATAAGTGGTGTCGTTGGAAAGCTAGACAACTGGCCTTCTCGAGAGAATGTTAATCACACTCAGGATGGACAGAACTATCTGAGGAATAGAATGAAACTCACCCAAGGGAAACCGGGTGGCAAGTGATCATGAAGCGTAAAGGTACTCCTGACCCTGGAGAATTGTGGAGTAATCGGAGAAACCTTGCTCGGATCAAAACACTCTAAATCTATGTTAATCCTCACGAAATCATATTTTACCTCTGATATATACCCAAGAATAGACTATTTCTTTATTGTGGGTACCATATATAGGCTGGAGTTTCCTTTCCGAGCCAGATTCCTCTGTTTCACTCTCTTTCTGTCTCTCTCCGTATCTGTTTCATCTATTTTTTGTATTAAACTCTCTCTACTCAGTATATAAGCCAGATATATTTATTCAATAAGACAAGTTTCTTGCCCTCGACTTGACTGCTAAGACCAGTGCTCCATAGAACATCCCCACAGGATCAGTAGCGTGACGCCTCCTGACTTGGTTATCTTAAGAAAGTAATAAACTTCACACGCTTTGCAAAGCCCATTTATGTCTTGATCGAATTTAAGTGTGTAGAGTTCTCTCGAACTCCAGATCAACTCAAATCTAGTTGCTTCCTTAGAGGGGACGGCTTCTAGTAAGGGATTATTCAGCTCCAGAGTGAGGGTTCCTTAGTTGACTTCTTCACGAAGTTAGACAAGCCACTAACATTGTGGTACGAGTTCCTAGTGATTAAGTTCACTCACAATATCGTAGCTTGGCCCAGAGTTTGGTTGAGGACTTTACGGCGTCACAGCAGCTAGTGCCAGAGTTTGCCTAGGGTTGTTGACAAACCTCGAGATTACTATTCTAGCTAGAGCCAGAGTTTGCCTAGGAGAATCTTAGTTTCGTTGTATTGGTTTTGGTTTTGGTTAATTGATTTGGACATACACACCTGGTTCCCTCATACACTCGTACACCCCAACTAGGCTTCTCTCGACTTAGTTCTAAGAGTTGTCTAAGCTTAGTTACCCACGTTAGCGCTACAGTCTTGAACCTGGAGCAGTCGCGCGCGTACATCCGATATTACAAGACTTTCCCTCAGGGAATCTCTGACAACCCACCCTCGCTCCCTTACATATTGATAGTCTGGTTAGGTGCGGTAGTGTTTTTGTTAGGTTGTTTTATAGCACCTTTCGCATACCTACACGTAAATACCCAAATAGTGTTTCCACTGAGGGCAATTACATTCACAACTATTTCTTTGTTGATGTTTATGTCGTCGTCATCCTCTGTGAATGCTGGGACTTCAACCATATACAGAAGAGGGTTCAAGACCTGATTAATCTCTTTCTCGCCATCATTGGAGGTTTGAGCTGTTCCAGCGAAACAGCTTCCTGGTTCCTCAGTTTGGACATTTTTCAGCTGTTTTTGACAACCAGAAAGACATTCTTTGAGCGAGAGGTGGACATCCTTCTTACCCGAGTAGCAAGGTGGGTATTTTCCTTGCATACCCCCCTTGTATGCAAAGCATTCGGCTAAAGTATGACCAACAGGAGTTTCACAATAAGTATTTTCACAGAATAAGTGGTTACAAAAATTCCTGGATTGATTAGGACTGTATGGGTTGGACGGCGATCTGCGCGGTTTTGTCTGCAATTTGTTGTTGAGGGACCAGCACTAATGCGCTGCTGGAGAGGAATCAATGAGTAGGCATTGGGAACTGCATCTGTTATCATCTTGAATTTCTTGCAATTAACAATGGCGTTGACTTGGACTATGGAAGGTGCGATTCCCCTATTGACTTCTTCCTCCTTGAGCTCTTGGATAACAAAAGCTGAAGAAATCGGGTGCCCGTTAGCTGCACCTTTCCTCAACTTCTTCAAAAGACGATTGCGGCAGAAGGCCCAATCCTTGTTCAGTGTCATGAGAGTGACGAGGTGACTTGCAAATTCTGTATCTGGCATCATCCCTGGGCTGATATCACGAAGTTTGTTATAGAGTTTGATCATGGTTTCCCTCCAGTTTACGGGGTCGTTGTCAACACCACATCTATTCCCAATGATTTTGTGATTGATTGCAATGCCTGTAGCATTGTTGGAAGGTTTGAACTCTTCTTCAAGAGCTATCCAGGCATCTCAAGCGGATTCACAGTCGCGGATGATATGGCCTCTGCCGTGAGGGACCGCTTTCGCAATAATAGCGAGTACCTTCTTGTCAGTGGTAATCCAAGAATGTGCATCGATCTTGGCTTGCGCAACATCATCTTTGTTCCCAGGAATAGTTGCTTGGATTGGATTGCCATAGTCATCAATAGCCTGGAGTATCTGTGTTTGTACTAGATCAGGAATGTTTGGAGGATCATATTCTGGGCCTTTGATGTGACACCAGAAATCCGCAGCAATGAGTTCAAACTTGGATTTTTGTCTGAACTCGCTGTAGTTATTAGGCCATCAGGAAAATACCCCCTTTACTCAAGGAGAGTTGAGCCAACCTGGATGACCCTTCAGCCAGCCTGAGGGCTGTATGGCCCCCAATGGTCATTGGGGGCCATACAGCACTCAATGCAAGGTTGATCTATTTCAATCCACTGAAGCCAACTTCAAACCAACTTCAAACCAGCTTCAAGCCAACTTCAAGCCAACTTGGGTAACTTGAGCAACTTCAAGGCAACTCAAGTCAGTCTCAAGTCAGCCTGAACTCAGCTAGAGTAGTCCCAAGTCAATCTCAAGCCACCTGTGAGTAGGCAACATATTACTTCAAGAACATTCAAGTCACAACAACTAAGTGTTCAAATGATGTAATTTGTATACAAACAAAGTACAAAATAAATGATAATAACATAAGATAATAGCAAAGTTTAGCGTGAGTACAGCAATAGTAAGGGGGTACCTAGGGAATCTAAATGAGCCCTATAACAAAGAAATGGAATGAAAACTGAGGGGAATATGGCAAAAACAGGAAAAACCACCTAAATGAGACTGACCAGGGTGAGATGACCAAGATGGAAAGTGACCAAGAAGTGAGTGGAGGAGCATGGAGAGGGTCCTAAGTGAATGTGAACGGGCCCTACCTCGGAAAAATTGAGTGAAAATTGAAGGAGTTATGGCAAAAACATTGAAAATCACCTATATGACGAGAGAGTGATGGAAAAAGTTGGGAATTGCTCTAGCGTGAGTACAGCGACAGTGAGGGGGTACCTAGGGGATCTAAACGAGCCCTGGACGAAAGAAATCGAATGGAAACTGATGGAAATATGGCAAATACAGCGAAAATCACCTAAGTGAGACTGACCAGGGGGAGATGAACAAGATGGAAAGTGACCAGGAAGTGAGTGAAGGAGCATGGAGAGGGTCCTAAGCGAATGTGAACGGGCCCTACCTCGGAAAAATTGAGTGAGAATTGAAGGAGTTATGGCAAAAACATTGAAAATCACCTATATGACGAGAGAGAGATGGAAAAAGTTGGGAATTGCTCTAGCGTGAGTACAGCGACAGTGAGGGGGTACCTAGGGGATCTAAACGAGCCCTGGACGAAAGAAATTGAATGAGAACTGAGGGAAATATGGCAAAAACAGCGAAAATCACCCAAGTGAGACTGACCAGGGGGAGATGACCAAGATGAAAGGTGATCAAGAAGTGAGTGAAGGAGCATAGAGAGGGTCCTAAGCGAATGTGAACGGGCCCTACCTCGGAAAAATTGAGTGAAAATTGAAGGAGTTATGGCAAAAACATTGAAAATCACCTATATGATGAGAGAGTGATGGAAAAAGTTGGGAATTGCTCTAGCGTGAGTAAGGCGATAGTGAGAGGGTACCTAGGGGATCTAAACGAGCCCTGGACGAAAGAAATCGAATGGAAACTGATGGAAATATGGCAAATACAGCGAAAATCACCTAAGTGAGACTGACCAGGGGGAGATGACCAAGATGGAAAGTGACCAGGAAGTGAGTAGAGGAGCATAGAGAGGGTCCTAAGCGAATGTGAATGGGCCCTACCTCGGAAAAATTGAATGAAAATTGAAGGAGTTATGGCAAAAACATTGAAAATCACCTATATGACGAGAGAGAGATGGAAAAAGTTGGGAATTGCTCTAGCGTGAGTAAGGCGATAGTGAGGGGTACCTAGGGGATCTAAACCAGCCCTGGACAAAAGAAATTGAATAAGAACTGATGGAATTATGGCAAAAACAGCGAAAATCACCTAAGTGAGACTGACCAGGGGGAGATGACCAAGATGGAAGGTGACCAAGAAGTGAGTAGAGGAGCATGGAGAGGGTCCTAAGCAAATGTGAATGGGCCCTACCTCGGAAAAATTGAGTGAAAATTGAAGGAGTTATGGCAAAAAACATTGAAAATCACCTATATGATGAGAGAGAGATGGAAAAAGTTGGGAATTGCTCTGGCGTGAGTAGGGCGATAGTGAGGGGGTACCTAGGGGATCTAAACGAGCCCTGGACAAAAGAAATTGAATAAGAACTGATGGAATTATGGCAAAAACAGCGAAAATCACCTAAGTGAGACTGACCTGGGGACAGTAACCACGATGGGGAGCTATTCAAACAATATTGAAGCGGTGGGGAGAGGGTCCCTAGGGGATCTAAACGAGCTCTACATCGAAGAAATTGAGTGAAAACTGAAGGAGATATGACAAGAACACCAAAACTCACCTAAGTGGGACAGACAGTATGGGGAGTTGCTGAGACAAGATTAAAGAGGCAGAGAGGAACAGTAAGAAGGAGTAAAAATGCAACGCTCTATCATGACCAGTTCCAAAGAACCTCGAGAAAGGTGGCAGCTGCCTGTAACTGTGCTATCTTAACCATGTCCAAGCTCGGCCTCTCGAGAAAGACAGTTACAGTGAGAAAATAAACAAAACAAATGGGTAATAAAGAAAGACTAATGGTGGATGGATTTGTTGGCAACACAGCAGGGAATCCCAGAGACGATGGTGAAGGAGCGAGAACATGCGAGCTGAATGATTTGTCATAAGTTAACACATGACCATCAGACTTAGGCATTTTTTTTGTCTTCTTACTATATCTCCTGCAGTTTTCATGCAATTTCTTCAAAGTAGGGCTCACTCACATTGCCTAAAGACATTCTCTATGCTGCTTTGATCTCATATGATCAGTTCCCCATGTTGTTCAGCACTCCTCAGTTCATTCTCACTTAAGTGATTTTCGCTGTTTTTGCCATATTTCCATCAGTTTCCATTCGATTTCTTTCGTCCAGGGCTCGTTTAGATCCCCTAGGTACCCCCTCACTATCGCCTTACTCACGCTAGAGCAATTCCCAACTTTTTCCATCACTCTCTCATCATATAGGTGATTTTCAATGTTTTTGCCATAACTCCTTCAATTTTCACTCAATTTTTCCGAGGTAGGGCCCGTTCACATTCGCTTAGGACCCTCTCCATGCTCCTCTACTCACTTCTTGATCACCTTCCATCTTGGTCATCTCCCCCTGGTCAGTCTCACTTAGGTGATTTTCGCTGTTTTTGCCATAATTCCATCAGTTCTTATTCAATTTCTTTTGTCCAGGGCTGGTTTAGATCCCCTAGGTACCCCCTCACTATCGCCTTACTCACGCTAGAGCAATTCCCAACTTTTTCCATCTCTCTCTCGTCATATAGGTGATTTTCAATGTTTTTGCCATAACTCCTTCAATTTTCATTCAATTTTTCCGAGGTAGGGCCCATTCACATTCGCTTAGGACCCTCTCTATGCTCCTCTACTCACTTCTTGGTCACCTTTCCATCTTGGTCATCTCCCCCTGGTCAGTCTCACTTAGGTGATTTTCGCTGTATTTGCCATATTTCCATCAGTTTCCATTCGATTTCTTTCGTCCAGGGCTCGTTTAGATCCCCTAGGTACCCCCTCACTATCGCCTTACTCACGCTAGAGCAATTCCCAACTTTTTCCATCTCTCTCTCGTCATATAGGTGATTTTCAATGTTTTTGCCATAACTCCTTCAATTTTTACTCAATTTTTCCGAGGTAGGGCCCGTTCACATTCGCTTAGGACCCTCTCCATGCTCCTCTACTCACTTCTTGATCACCTTTCATCTTGGTCATCTCCCCCTGGTCAGTCTCACTTAGGTGATTTTCGCTGTTTTTGCCATATTTCCCTCAGTTCTCATTCAATTTCTTTCGTCCAGGGCTCGTTTAGATCCCCTAGGTACCCCCTCACTATCGCCTTACTCACGCTAGAGCAATTCCCAACTTTTTCCATCACTCTCTCATCATATAGGTGATTTTCAATGTTTTTGCCATAACTCCTTCAATTTTCATTCAATTTTTCCGAGGTAGGGCCCATTCACATTCGCTTAGGACCCTCTCTATGCTCCTCTACTCACTTCCTGGTCACTTTCCATCTGGGTCATCTCCCCCTGGTCAGTCTCACTTAGGTGATTTTTGATGTTTTTGCCATCTCTCCCTTGGTTTTCTCTCATTTTAAATGTAGGGCACATTCACAGTCTCTAGGGAGCCTCTCTATGTTCCTTTATTCACTTCCTGTCTTTGCACTTTCCTACCCTGGTCCCATCCCACACTACCCCCAGTTGTATAGAATTTGTCTAGATACCTAATGACCTCTGTCTACACAATTGATTTTTTTTAAACCTAAACCTCATTCAAGTTCAACTTAAATAGCAACTTTGGGCATTACTACTCTACAGTTGAACTCAGTACATGCCTTATACCAGGTTAAGCTCAAGTTGACTTCAGTTAATCTCAAGTTAACCTCAAGTTGACAAATCTACTGAGGTTGACCCTGGTTGATCTCAAGCTAACAAATCTACTCAAGTTGACCCAGGTTAGCCTCAAGTTGGCAAATCTACTCAAGTTGGCCCAGGTCAACCTCAAGTTGACAAATATACTCAAGTTGGCCCATGTCAACCTCAAGTTGACAAATATACTCAGGTTGGCCTCAAGTTGGCAAATATACTGAAGTTGGCCTCAAGTTGGCTCAAGTTGGCTTGAGTCTATTAGCCTTTTCCTGATGCACTAGTGCCATCACTATTGATTTGATAGGCGTGAGTTTGAGATGATAGAAGTTCTTCTCATCATTCGTTTCATCCATTTTGTTGCTCATTGGTGTTAGGAGTTGTTATTGTTGTGCAGTGAATCAAAGAGCAATGGGGCCCATAACCTCTTAAGAGCGATAAGGTTTAGGACAAATGTATTTCTGGTATGAAGAGAGAACCGATAGGTTAAATAGAGTAATATACAATTGTCCTTTATAACTCACCTGGTATGAAGAGAGAACCGATAGGGGCTTCTCTTCGGACCAGGATGATAAATCAATAAGTCAATATAGTCCGATTAGGAAAGTAAGAGGCGCTTTGGCCTAAGGTGTGAAGTCAACGTCTAACACTTACTTGCAATTATCATTTTAAAAATTCTCAAAAATCACAGAAGGTTGTCATTGACTATAGAAAGGTATTGTAGTCATTTTATTTCTCAAGTTTTGGTTAATGGGAGATAGCAAGGCAGATTACCAAAATTTGTCTCATTGGCCGGTCAAAGACTGTACAGGTCCAAGATGCGACATGAGGCCAGAAACAAAGCTAGAGCCATGGTGGTTGGAGCAATCAGTGTTGTGGCTAAGGCCTTAATTAACCCCTCCAAATGAAGTTAGGTCTTAATAGGTTAATTTATAGGGTTAATTAAGAGCAACCTATTAGCAACTTAAGTGCAAATTAAGGCCTAGATAAAATTATTAATTTCCATCGTACTCATCTCCAGAGCCTTCCAAAGCACCATCATCGAGTATCTCATCATCTTTCTCTTGTGCCAGCAGCTCCATCATCAGTTGTTCTTCACTAAATACAGTGCGCGTTGCACGTCGCGGTCGTGTTCCACCCGTTCTTCTGGTCTCCAAACTGTTATCTGTGATTAGTTGACCAAAAAGTAGGTTGAACGACCGTGGAAGCCATGCCCGTGAGGCTCCCTGAGGAAGTGGAGGCGGGGGGGCATACAGCTCATCGTGCCCCTGAGCATCTTCTTTCCATCGATTAAGCTCTGCACGCCAGTGTCTACGAGAAGTGACCAAGGCAGAGCCCAAACGCCCATCCAAATCATCTCCAGTAACTAAATCTCCATAGCGGGGCACCTCTAAAAGCTTGCTGACACGATCCACAGAGTGGTTTTGACGTGGCTTGCGAATATCCCGCAAGCTATTGCTATAGTGATGTTCTCGTAAGTTTTCGCCAATCTAGAATCAAAGCGGTGAGTAATCATACACCAATAATAATATAGAATACCTTAAGCTCGCTCTCAAGCTTCTCTAATAATAGTCTATTGCGAAGGTGACTCTTCTTGATCTTGACATGTGAGAACTGCCGTTCATTTCCTGCAGTGTTCACGACAATATATAGAATCAACAGCGCAAACTCCGCTAGCTCTGTGACCTTGGCATCTGCCTTCATGCTCTCCCAGAATATAATCGGGTCATCTCCCTATTGATATGTAAATTAAGTGCAAGGGACTAAAAAATTAAGCTTAACACACATGAATCTCTTGAAAATTCACTTTAAGATCTTTCCAGGTTTTCTCTTTCTGGACCGCATCAAAAATTGAACGGACTCGGCCATGATTGTTGAGCCATCCGATGAGTGCTGTAGCTTGTTCTGAGGTTTCTGCGGCGTCGGGGTTTACTTTAAAGTAATCGGCAACGCTCAGGTGTCCCTAATTTATGTATTCAATGCCAGTGTAAGACAGGCTTGAGAATATAGACTTTTACCTGATGAGCACCGCACGGGAATGTTAATAACCAAGGCCGGCGGCGTATTACTATCTTCCCTCGTCCTGATCTTGTTCTGCCATCGTTATCTGTGCCCAATGCAGCTACAGTGCAACCGTACCGCTTTTCGGTCTTCTCTATCATCTTGTCTAATGCTTCCTCCATCGAGTCTCCGTCCTTTTTATCTGCAGTTGCATTGTAAAGATCAACCAAATGCGGCTGTTTACTGTGAACATCCGGGTCAACAGAAGTCAATGGGCAACGCACTTGAAACTCTGAAGAGACATTGACACCCATGAGTGAATTTTTTGATATGTCCTTCACGCCTTCACACCTTTGAATGGCCGTGAGCATAAAGTTTATATGTAAACAGCGATGGAACTCACGTCAATGTGACCTTCTTGTTTTTTTAGCTTTGACTTTAACTCTTCTTCGACTCGATTCTGCTCTTCCTTCAAGAGTCTTCCCGCAAGAACTTCACGCGATGGTATAACATCCCCAGCACATGAACGGAACATCAAAAAAAGTTTGATAACCTCTGGATCGGAAACCCAACTGTAATGGAGGTTTGCCGAGACTGTAGCACATAGGAACTGCGCATGAACTTCTTTTTCTTGTTTGTCACTGAAAGGAACACTAATTCCCTTGAAAACCTTGAGCTTCGTTTGGTGTTTCACAACTCTGTCAACGGCTTTGTGCTTTTTTGAGGGTGCGGGACTTTGATTGTCCGTACTATTGGTATCATCTTCTTCAATGTCCTCAGTCCTAGCCCGTTTGCCCTTCTGATCCTTCTTTCTCAGCTCCTTTGCCTTTTCAGTAGCAGGTGAAGATGCATGCTTGCAGGCTTTCTCTCCACCCAAAACATGTGCAACCATAGCTTTTCTTTCACCGAGAACAGACCCAACTGCTGTGCAAGCTGGTATTTTGAAGGTCAGCTACATTAATATCTATTCATTCATGTATCGCACACCATTCTTGAATGTTATCTCATCTGAGAGCCCAAGGGTATCATCATCACTGAGCTGTGCATGACCCAGCTGATTGCGAACACATCCAAGGCAGTAGGCACGATGATGAGAAGAATTTTCTTTTTGCCCTTTCCAAAAAAATTGCCACATCTCTCCTTTCTGACGTGCCATTTTCGAAGATTTGCGAGACTCGAGATGGAGGAAAATATCGTTGAAACACGTTTGGGCGCGCGGCGGGCAGCTGCAGGCCCGACAGGGCGCAAGCGTTTGATCACATGTCTTAATAAGACTTAATTAACCCTTATCCAAAATTTCCAGTGAAGTTAGGCCTTAATTAAGAAGTAAATTAAGGGCTTAATCTTAATTAAGTCTTAGGTCTTAACCACAACACTGGGAGCAATAGAGTAAGAGGAAAAGCTGAGCAAACATATGATGATGTATCATGGGCACCTTTTGTTTCTTCATGTCCCTATTCCCAATGCCACACTAGTTTCAATTTCCGACTGTTTATTAATCATTGCCACTGAATCAAGTCATCCAAGTTGTCGTCTCTATCTAGGCTCTTGAAATGCAGGCAAACGGGTTACTTATTCAGCCCGCTTTCCCATCTAAGGATAATGTTGCGGCGTTCAATTGAGAGTGGGACTGAGAGACGCCAGCAGCGAGAACTTCGAAGCTAAGCCAGACTAGCCAGAGGCATATACTGGACCAGAGCATCACACGCGATAGTTGGATAGAGCTGAAGACAAGAACTGAACAGCATCAGAAAGTCACATGTCAAACGCTTTGACATTTCTAAATATAGTGAAATGATTCGCCCAAATTTGGGCAAGATCAACCCCAATCGGGACAGAATTCCCACGCGAAACCAGCCATAAGGACGAGCCTTCATTACATTCAGGACTCGTAATAGTTTCTTGGGTTGCTGGAGTGTGGGGACTTCCATCCAGACAACGATCACAATAGTAGTCTCCTTTGAGTACTGCTTGTTATATGCTGACAAGTTGTCAGGAAAACAGTTTCCCTGGCATGACCGAAACCAAGAATTCTCGGATCATGGTTCCTTGAGGCCTAGACCCGAACCAGTCCCTGCCTAATCGTGAGTTGATACCACCCTCAAGTCTATTTGGGGCCTCGGGTGCTTCCGATTCTGTAATGCTATTGTTAATGTTAATTCTCACAGTCCGAGTCCAATGTCCCCGAGTAATGCCCTTCACCCCCATCCAGCTCAGCAACAAAAGTTCAAGTACCGGCGCGGTCCTCAATGGCTGGGGCCCAGGAACCACATTGATGGCAGTGGAAAATGAAGGGCTTCAGATAGTGAAGACGAGGCATCCGTGAAGACTCGATTGATTCTGTGCCAGGGGAAAGTGGATCAAGTGGTCTGGATCCTTGATATGCCATTGGATCGACACTGGAGGGACGAGAGTGGAGCGTCACAGGCCCGGCACTTTTTCAGGTGTCACTCAGATTCCAGAAGAGTCAGCTTTAGAAGTGATTTACTCAGCACGGTCCAAGATCTGAACGCCGGAAAGCTATAAAGTGAGGGGTCCCTCGTGTCTTTCAACCCTACCCATCATGTCTTCCCAAGTATGCTTCATGGAGTCTGCTTTGCGACAAACAGTAGTTCAATCATTTATAGTACTGGTTGCGGTGCGTGAACGCAGTTGGAACGCAGTCGATATATAGCCATGGTCAAATAATCCTAAACACACTTCAATGTTCTTAGGCTGAGCTGTTTCTATATGGTGGGTACATATCTGTATTGGGGTCATGTACTATATTGAGAATACAAAAATATCAGGCATTTTTCTAGTTCTTTTCAGGTTCAGTTTGTATATCTTTCGAAAAAAAATTATGCCAGGGATTCTATATGTTATTGCGACTTTGATCTTCTTTATACTGGCAACTATTTCCGTATCCTTGGATTTGGCCTGGAGATCTGTCAACGCCTTCGCTCTGATTGTTGAAGAGCCGGATGTGGCTTCAGTTTTTGTCGGAGGGCCTCTGTTGGACGTGAAACTTCAATCTGGGCCCTACTACATATATGTCATTGCTGGGTAAGCTACAACCGCAACTTTCTAGTAAACCCATCTAAAATAGTGTGTGTTAGTATGCTTTCAGATGCTATGATGGTGTGATTTTTTTTAGTTTATTGGCCACTTGGTGCCACTCTGCCAGTCAGCCAACATCAATATTTTGATAGATACACCGCTGTTACCGTCTATGGAGCTCAAGAAAATCTGTCATTATTTTGCCTTTGTTGGGCCTAATAGGAATCTTCAGTGAGCTTTGACTCTGGCTTTAACATTTACTGTTATTCATTGTTTATTCTATCCCAGTCACTTGGATAGTCTTATTGGCTCTAAAGTCCCCTAGACTTGGAGATGAGGCAGACCAAGCAGCATTTATCACCGACTCAACAGTCTATCGTGTGTATGTGCTCATAACCCTTGGTGAAAACCTCATTTTAACCGGACTCATGGGTGAGCTGCTGCTTCGGAAGCTGATGTTAACAAGTTTATGCTTATGAGAATTAAATACACTAGCTGGTAGAGTCTGGTCGTTAGATCACGGGATGAAGAAAATACTAATTGGAGGCAAGAAGAAAATAAGTTTTTCCCAAAGTCTTCTGGGCCCTATGTATGCACTATAAGGCTTAGTCCTGCAACTTTTTCAGGGCGAAATTTTCGGGCATCAAAATATTTTTGGCCGGCGCTACAAGGCGCTACGGTCGTATGATGGCGCAATAGAATGACCTTGTTGTCACCTTTTGTCACGTCGTGTAGGATCATGCAATTACTATGAATTAGGGAGGTACAAAGGCATAGTAAAGAGTACAGTACAGGAGAAAATGAAAGAAAATACTCTTCTATATCATATGCATTCTTTTGGCTACATTTTATCCTTAGTATGACCTTGTATCTTTCTCCTTGTGCACACAGACTTGACTACATAGTTCTATGCCCTGAAGAGTACAGATAGCAGTGAGAACTGGGCCATGGCTGTCCTGATTACATTTGTACACAGCTTAGAGTTCAAAATGCCAAAAAAGCATAAAAACAACTTAAAATAAGTACTAGATTGCAAGAAATTAAGAGATATAACGACGAGTAACGACGTTAGTCACATATTGTCATTTGTTACTGTAGTATCATGTGTTCCGTCTCGAGCGCTCCGCTCATCCGAAATATTTTGACATCCGAATTTTTCACCCTGAAAAAGTTGCAGGACTAACCCTAAAGAATCCCATTCCTGCTATAACACTAATGAGGAACTTTTTCATCATTTTTTCTTAGTCTACAATTCGGCGCTCTCAACCCAATATTTTTAACTATATGGGTCATCATCAACTTGACCACTGGGATGCCAGTCAATGAGGAATCTCAGTTTATTACTTTATTGACTCCTTGTGCTTTGACCCAGATCGTGGTAAGTTCCTTGTTGCACGAATGCCTCACTCTTGCCTCATTCACTCACTTCTTTTTCCTTAGGGAATAGCATCAACGTTGATTGTTGTGTCCATTGGAATTAGTTCTGGTTCTGATTCCCAATCTCATATGTCCAATGAAGAGAATCGATCTCTCTTGGTTTTAGAAAGTTTAGAATTAGATCCTACTAGTACTGGTAGAAATAGTAGGTGTCTACATCCTTCACCCAAGTTAACTCACCAAGATTAATGATCTCGTAGTACCACAAACGCACGATAGTGTTCGCCCGAGCGCCGACACAATTCAGCCTTTTTTGCTCAAATATGACAATCAGCGAGATTTGAGCACTGTCTTGAGTAGCACTGCTCACGGGAAGAGGGAAGCACAACAGTGATTAGCTCAGAGCTGTGTACAATATGTCAGCTAATTTAATTGTGGCTTTTGTGGACAATTTCGGTGCTTGACAATTGCACTGCCAATGCGCGATCACAAAGGCTTTGAGGCAACTTTGAGGGCGGATGAGACAAATACCGTTGAATAAAATGTGGATGAGCATTGAGATATCAGCTGCCAGTTCCCAGGGAAGGGACAGAAGAGAAAGAGAGGAGCCCAAAATAAACGATCAAGTGCACACTGGCTGTACTAGTTCATTATAAAATAAATGAATACATACTGGATCAGGAGACAAGGACAAGGACAAGGAAGAAATGACGCGAGTTTGGTTAGTTTTCTCATCTCGCATTGCTTCCAAGTCGTCGCTAAGCACAGGATACGATGTTTTAACTTGTTTGCTTACTTGGACGACTCCGGCCACCTAGTAGTCAAGTTTCTGATAAGATTCAGTCCAGAAATCAGTTGAACGAGGTTAAGATCTTTATTAAAGCTTGTATAGATACTTTTTTGTTCCTGTATTAATGCGACAGGTTACGACATTTCGACATCCCCGTCCTCATCACTCTCGTCTTCTCCATCTACCCATTCGTCGTCGTCATCTTCATCCTCACCTGGAGGCGAAGCCTGAATCCCCATCCCCTCCAAACCCCTAATCAACTCTTGTACATGCTCGAGGAGAGGTTTGTCCGGGTGTTCTTGGTGAATGTGAAGCTGGGGGAATAAGTATTAAGAAAGGGGGGACGAGGAGAGTGTAATGAGATGAGATACCATTTGACATGTCTCCAATCGATCCCTCGCATCCTTCGCTAGTTCCTCCCATGTCATTCCATCGAAATCCGCATCCAACGTCGCAGTCTCGGTTTCCTTCCCAATAGATCTCTCATCCGTGGCCCCCGTCCCAGATTCCTTCGCCTTCACCTCCTCAGCCATCATATAATAACACCATCCTTCCAAATACCACGCCTCGACTTCCTCGTCGTCTGAAGCCATTATTCCGTGTAAAACTTGGAGAGCAGGGGAATAGAGGGATAGTTCGAGGAATAGTTTGACGAGGGTTAAGCGAGATGGGAGAGGAGGGATGTGGGGGGAGTCTGTGATGATGGAGTGAGCACCCACGACGAAAGAATGAGCCGGAGAAAGAACCAGCCTACCCAGATCCAGATCCTTCCAACCCTTCCACGCAAGTTCCAAACAAGCCTTCGCGTCCTCTGGACGCTGTTGGGACATCCGTACTGACGCAAGAGTCTGGAGAGCTTCTGAATTGTTGGGTGATAGTTGAAGAGCTGAGTTGAGGAGAGATTCACAGGTTTCGGGGGCGGAGGGGTCAAAACTGCTCATATAATTAGTTATCTACAATGTTCAAGTAATCATATTTGGGGAAACTAACCAGAGATCATAAGCTGGATCCATCCAAATCTCGACTTGGCCTATTAAAGCACGGACGATATTGTGTTTTAGCTCGGTTTGTTCTTCGTCTACAGCGCTTCCGTTATTCCCATCGATACCTACCTCATTACTCTCATTCGATTCCAGCTGTGATAATTGCGCAGACAATAGTTCTACTGCAGCTTGATAATGCTTTAGCGCCAATTGTGGGTCATCGTCGTTTAGTTGTGCGAGAAATAGATGTGCGGATGGCGGTGGAGGATCTGGGGCATCTGGATGTGGTGGAAGAAGAGTTTGAAATGTCTATAACAATATAGAAAAAGTGAAAAGAGGATTATACAGATTGTATTAGTATTATCACAACTTTGACTGAAATCAGAAAACAAAAGACCGACTTGCTTCGCATCCTCAACATCTCCCAGTTCCAGCTGAACAACCCCTAGCATCTCTTTTGCCTGCGCCAGATGTGGATTGGAAGGTTTTTGGTCGAGAACCCGGTGGATAAAACGCGCTGCAAGAGTGTAGTCGCATTGGATTATGAGGGATTGCGATTTTTGGAGGAGGGAGTCTATGGAGGGGGAGGGGGAAGCGGCTGCGGTCGAAGAACTTTCGAGGACTTTTGAAGATGCCTGTTTTTTTGTTTTTGTTCGACCCATGGAAGTTGATAAAAAAAGCGAGAGATTTATTTATTATAAGCGCGCGCTTGTTGTCTTCATTCACACTATCTCACCTGGACTGTTATACGCGCTACGCCAACGCTAGATCTAGAGCGGCCTTATGATCTGTGCGCCGACCATTGATGACTATTCCTCTTCCCATGGCCAACAAGTCCCCGAATCCGACCAACCACTCTTCCTCGAGCGTTTCGAAGTATTTATGGAGAAGAGCATGAATGAGATACAAGCGTTTTCAGATAGAGAGGGCAGGGCATTTGAACAGGTGCTTTATTTTAACTTCTTCAACCATAAGTCGTGTAGAATTTGGCTCATATGAACTGACGTTATACTGTTATTGTAGACAATACAAGATGTTGCTCGATGGCATTTCAATCGTCTTTTTCAATGTCAATGCCCGACTTCTCAGGTTCAGCCTGAGAATACGAACACGAATCGAAATGAACATCGGTCAAATGAAAGTGCGTCTTGTAACTAACTAATTATTCCTTACTAACTTTTCCTACGCGTAACAGTCTGGCAAATTCTTGTCCGCCTATCAACCGTCCTCGAATCCCTCTCTTCAACGCTCGACATTGAATCCTTTGTCCTAGCAATTGACACATCTTCCCAAGAATCTTCCATCACGAATGGGTTTCTAGGTGGATCGATACAAGGGAGAGAATTTTGGCGAGGGCTGAGGAGCGGAGGGGATTCTGGGGCAAGGGCGTTTAGGGAGATGTGTGTGGGTGCAAGTGCGAGGGGAAACCAAGTTCTAATCAATGCTGATGATGTCAGTGACAACAAGAAAGAAACGAAAACGGGCAGTGCGAAGATTACCGCGCGCCCAAGTAGTGCTGGTGCTAGTGGATCGAATTCGAATCTGTCGTTTTCGAGAAATGTAAAAGTGGATTTATACGATGGTGTACGAAAGGCTCTGAGGTACTTGTGCTTTCCCATTCGACTCACTCGTCAAATACTCATCCATAACCCTTATAGGCAAACATCTGGCGTGCGTACAGCCGAAATGAAATGGACAAATCACGAACGCCTCTTTGCATATGGTGTATACCTTGCTGGCTGGCCGTCTGATATTCCTACGAAGAACCCTAGTTCACTCAAGACGGATCAGAACAAAAGATTGTTAGAGCTTTTGAACGCGGGACAGTTGAGGTTTGTGAAGAATGGGTTCAATTTTGTGGGGGGGAAGGCGGCGAATCTCGAACATGCCAGCGAAGCTGTAGATGCGAGAGATAGTGGTGGCGACGGTGAGATGGAAGGGATGGATGCAGGACATGGAGCTATGCACGATGGAATAGAATCTATGGAAGAACACGACGGAGCGGGAGCGGGAGACGACATGGATGGCGCAGAAGAAGTCTTTGCGTGGGCTATCCAATACGATGATGACGACGATAATACGAGCGTGGTGAGTTTTCTCCTCTTCGTTTCGTAAAGTAGACAACCGCTAACGTCGTCGAAGCAGGAGCCTCATTCCGCTACAGAAACTCCAGCTCCAACTCCGCCTTCCCCTCCCCCTGCTAGACCAAGAAAAAAAGCGAAATTTGGAGAGAGGATACGGTTTCACGAGTTTGAAAAGCCGGTTACTTGAGGCTTTGGTGTAGACTACGTATACGTATACCATGTCTTTCCACTCTGGATGATACCCATATCAGTGCTGTATTTTTTTCAGTTTTTGTTTGGCAAGCTAACCCGAACTCACAAGTCTCACAATTGTATTCTCATAATCTTTCTTTCTTCGTGTCATCCTACGCAGCGGCGCTCCTCCGACTCCCTTCACAATTTTCAAGGCTCTAGGATGTCTATGTAAGTAACCTTCTTGGCCCCGCCCCATTCTGGTTGGTTGTCCTTGTGTCTTTACTCACCGTGAACATGTGGAAGCCTCTACTCACTCATCTCCGGTCCTCGTCGCAACCGCCGTTTGCGCAGGTCCCTATCTCTTTGTAAGCTTCTTCCCTCCGTTACGCTGTCTACTTGCAATTGAGGGCTGGGATTTGGCTCTATCAGTGAGGGATCTGTACTCATGAGACCGCTTTCTACGTGTCCGCCAAGAACATGGTGTACAGCTCACCCAGACTGAAAACCTTCCTGTTCCCGCTTGAATACCTACCCCTTCTTCTCATTCGTGCCTGTCGATTGCAACTGAACTGACTTGTTAGCCGAGTCGGAGTATTGATGATCCTTTACTATGAAATGTTTCGACTCTACCAGACAAAAGCTTGGCTTCATCGCTGATATGATCGGATTTTTGACAACGGTAAACTGGTTTTATGTATCAAAGTGGAAAAGTATGTGCTCTCCGGTTCAGGTCCCACACTCAATTCATATGCGGTTTGAGCAGTCTAGTTCTGATTATTCCAGTCGTGTTCTTTTCTGACATTGAACCCTAGTTTGCTTCAAACGCATCGCCGGTACCGACAGTGGAGAAGTTCTAAATTCTCCTCAGAATCCAGATAGTACGGTTATTCGTTTTTATCACCGATCACTCGTCAGTTTATCTTCGAAACTTGGGAGTTTGGGATGAAGGACAAGCTATATCTCGTCCATACAGAATCACTGAATCACGGTGATCATATGTGTTTATTCGACGCTTGCATCGGAGACTCTATCGAAGAACGCAAATTTCATATACAGATAAGTCCCTATAGTTGCCACTAGTTTGGAGAAAGCAGATACCAGTGGGTACTTGCTCTGCTTTTCATGGTAATTACGAGGACTCATTGATTCTGGCGTGTGCTCCTGAGCACTGGTGACCATCTTCGAATTTTTTTCTTCACTGGCTGCCAGTCTAAACTAAGCAAGGTTTGTTGTATGAGGGCCTCTTATAAAGACTCGACAGATTTTTGTACACCACAGCTAGCTCCACGAACTCGCTACACTTCATCATGTTCAAGTCCCTTGCTCTCTTTGCTCTACTTAACGCTGCCTGCCAGGTTTCGTTTGCCAAGCCGACTGGAACTACGGCTGCAGCTGCGCCAATTTTCTCCACTTGTACAGGCTTCATTGAGGAGAATCCAGACACCTGCGCGGTCTGGTCGAACAACTTGCCCACAGGATGCGTCTCTTTTACCGACATTTCCACGGAAGACCTTGCTAGTAATGTCAAGAGCGTTGCGACTTCCGCAGGTGTCTCCTGCACACTTTTCACGTAAGTAACTGCTAGAATTGAACCCACAATTTCTGAAGCAAAGAACTAGGGGCGACGAATGCACTGCCAATCAACTGGTAATTGCTCCGTCAACCACCATCGCCAACCTTGCGGTCGATAATTTCTCCAACCTTGCCAACTCCTTCTCTTGTGTGGCAACAGTGTAAGGCGGCTAGTCCCAGACTGTAAGTCTATCTCAGCTCCGGGAAAACGTTTCTTCTGATTTTCTTTTTTTACTTTATTAAGTATCACTCCATATGGCTCGAAGAACGTTTGAAAAAAGCTCAGATAACCCTATAACGCTGTTCGTTGAATGTACTGTGTCTATGCAATTTTCGATTGCCCACTCAAATATATGAATAAAATTTGACCTGAAAGGGCAAAATTTACTGCCAGCTTCTCGATTCTCAACTATTATACAGTACGATATGAATTGGGATGATATTTTGCGAAGACCGTTCAGAGCGCGAGCTTGAGGATTCTTGGTGAGGGTCCGCCATATATACTACCTGTCATGGACAGCTGAAGGATGGTAGTCGTGTCTGCCATAAGGATAAGGATGGTATAGCTGAGGCCCTTCTGACATAACATATGGAATGAAGTGGTGGTTTGTTAGAGTACAGCTAAAGGAATGACAGTAAGGATAATGATAGTAGTACAATAATAAGTAGGTAAAGAGAAAACATTCGCCAACACATTCATGATTGACAACCCATATTTGTAAAATCGACGGCACCCCACACTACGCAGCGACAAGGTTAATATTACTTTTCTTCTGCTCTATAGAAAGTTTCGATCGCACTAAGGCAGCCCTCCTTTCCGTTTCCCATCTCACAAGTTCAGACTTGAGCCTGTCCACTCTCACCTCATTGACAGGATGTCCAGTTCCTGAAATTCTTCTTATTAAGCGCTCATATTTGGGTATTTGACCTTCAGCCTCAGAATCGGCAGGATCAGGACTCTCAGCGTGAGCACACTCCGTAGCGCGTTGGTCCCAGAACGATATCGCTTCACGAGGATCAAATCCTGCATGGGCTAAAAGCCTAACGGAATAACAAGTCAAAGTCAGGTTTGTGGATAAAATTAGGAATTAAAAATCCTCACCGCGCTGAGACAACATCAGCTTCGATTTCTTGCTTCATACTGGTGCAGTATTCTCCGGCTTTGACGAGTTCACTAGAGCCCATTCTTCCCAGTTGAGCAACGGCATCGTTGACAAAGGGCCCAAACAACATGGTGATTGGGAATATCAGTACCCGGATGACGTCCGAGAAGATTGACAACGTTCCAGGAATGATGACAGTGGCTGAGGAAAGGGTTTCCAGGTGGTGGGAGAGAATAAGATGGGCAAGCTCGTGTGCTAAGAGAATAGCTAATTCGGATGTTTGTTTTTCATTGGGAGTGGGAATTGATTGGCGGAGGGGAGAAGGACCTCCTAGCAGTAGTGACCACCAAGATTGTTGAGGTTGAGAAGTTGGGCTTGTAGGCATGCCCATTGGTATTCGGGAGATAATATCTTCGATGAAGCCCGAGTAGACTACAATACCCCCACCACCATCAGGTCCGAATCCATATGAAAATGCATTCAGCGCATCAGGTCGTTCGACAAGGAGGAGATTGTACGGCGGGCCAGGTATTGAGTGAGCCACTGGAGGTGCATTGCGATCGCACATTTTCTCGCAGACGTATCTCAGATATTCAGAGGCTCTCGGGCGAGGTGTGAGGGGGTATTCGGCGGGTGGAGGCATTGGGCGATCGCTCGTAAGCCACTCTGGGCATTCTGTCGTTTCTTTCATCAGGATGGGGACAGTTGCTTCGAGTCTTCGAAGGGTATCCAGTACCCACTGATACCTCCAATCGTTATAGGGTATGAAACTCGCAGGTCCATCTTGGGCCAAGATGTCACCTACGGCATTAAACCAGCCTTGTCCGGCTAGCTGTGCGGCCAAGTCATCCTCTTCTTCAGGTGATAGAATGATCAACCTCCATCTAAGCGACAAAAAAAGTCAGTTGATTACGTGTTTATAAAAATGTTCAGAACGTACCTCCCAGTCAAGGGGGTTCGCTCCATACTAGCGATCATAACCAGCCAAAACAACACGGCTGGAATCGCTAAGAGTACTTGGAAAAAAATTGTACGCTTGCGTATACGTTGAAGTAGAACCTTAAAGATTATGAGAATGAGCATTCATCCCGAGATTTGGAATGGCCTACGCACCAGCTTTTTATCCTCTGCTCCAGGAATCCCATGAATATCTGCAAAATGCAGGTGCTTGCGAGTCCTGTGGTTTTTCATAAGAATGACGGGTACAAAGGTAAGCGCAATCCTTCCGACGGTTTGAGCGAGTTGAAGACCTGCAGAAGACTATATACCATGCATGAATAACCTATTCTTGCAGCTGAACTTGTACGAACCTTGAACACAGTCGCCAAAAGCGCAATCAACGGCAACGGAGCATTATTCCGCGGAGTAGTGTGAAAAGCAGAGGTTCTAGTTACCGCTAACGCAGCGGTTGGCCATGGGATTCTGGAGGGACCATTAACTAGGATGAGGCCCGAACCAAAACCACGGGGATATAGGACACGACTCGAAGCTGTATTCCGAGTTTGTAGTTTCAGAACAGCTGAATTGGTACAAGTTGAGGAAAGGGGCGGAGTGATGGATGCTAAACGGGAAATCGTACGCGTTCTGCGTGCAATTTGTCGCAGCATTGTACATTGTACACCCAGCCTTGCGGCAATGAGTTGCAGCGATTGGAGAAAAAAACAAGTCAAAAGAACGTAGCGGTGCCGAAACAGATTGCGTGGTCATTTGTCTCAGCGGTATTATGTATGAGTTTGTAATTCAATTTAGCAGACTGCGCACGGACTGCGCTATAGTGACTGTTATGGTACTAGTACAATAGGAAGATGCGAATGACTAGGATATGACTAGGATATGAACGTAGCTTCATTATACAAGAATCCACTTGCTTCAACAGCCGTCTCTGAACCAGGCTCTGTAATCGATAGTTTCGCAGGATTGATCCACTGGAAGCAGAAGTTAGCTCAGTGAATCGATAGGCAAAAAACTGTACTCGCCTGATAGATAAAGGGCTTGGTCCCAGCAACATAATTCACAGCTAACTTTATCACCTTGGGGATCTCTGCGAGCACGTCCACCTTTTCTATGAGTCCCTTTGGATGCTCAACATCGCCTACGTCGACATTGAGCGAAGCTTTGTATGTCCCGGGTTTGTCTGTAATCAAAGATGGACCGGCCCACTCGTACGAAATCTCTCCAGGCTTTTGATATGAAGTGTGAGCATCGAACGCAGGTTTCAGATGTGTCACTCGACATTTGACCGAACCTTCCTCGGTCGTCTCTCCAGGATACCTCGTTTCAGCAGTAACAGCAGCCAATTTTCGACCAACGACCAACGACCCGATATTCACGCTTACACCTCCTGATCCCGCACCTTTCTTCCCATAAGCATCTGTAGTTTTGAACTCCATCTGGATCGCAGAAACTCCTCCAAGTTCCCAACTCTGAAAGTGCGCAAAATTCCATGAAGCGGCGACCAAGTTTGGCCTCATGCCTTGGATAGCATGAACAAACATTCCTTGGCCCTCTACAGGCGTGGCTTGTCCGCCAAGGACAACATGTCCGGAGGCCTTGTACATGGGCCAGAATCGATGGATAACATATCCTTCTGGATTACTAGGATCTGGTCCGAAATGCGAGTGACCTCCGGCATCTCCTTTCCCAATTTTCCACCCGGAAGCAGAGGCCGGACGTGAGACCTCCAGGAAAAGTTGCACATCAGGTGCTGGATTAGCCTGGATGGTGTATGATTCGGGATAGTCAGAGTCCGATTTCTCTTTGTATGTGAATGTGAATTCATCAGCCTTGCAGGATCTTCTATCGGATCCTGCGGTAAAATTCGTTACGTTAATGGATTTCCAAGTGTGCTTTTGGGTTTTTGGATCGAAGATTTTGCAAGTGAATTGGATAGTAGGATACCAGACACTGTCGTTTTAACGGTTATGAAATGAACAGCTTATTAGAGGTGTACATAGTAAGAGGTTAAAGAAATCGCACTCACCCAACCGACGAATGAATCAGTTGACACCACACAGACAGCCCATCCTCAGTGATAGTATAGAAGACCTGTGTCTCCGTTACAAAGCCACTGGATGTGCATAGCAATTCTGTATCCTTGGGCGTGAGCTCTCCAAAAAGTTCTGTGTCTTTAAATTTGGAGGAGACAGGATGGAAATTAGGCGCTTCAGGATCGATAGGAGGAGAAGTGCTAGTGCAGAGTTTGAGAGATAGCAAGGAAAATCTTATGAGTGCTTACGAAAAGAATGAGGAGAACATGGTGGTACGGATTCAAGTTGATTTGTGTACATAAAAATGCCGCTTACTGATTCCGAAGTTCGTAATTTGTTATACTGATTTATCGAGGTGTTTGTAATGACTTCTGGCGATCTTGGCTAGCCTAGCTAGCTAGTCTTTTGAGAAGAGAATACTAGATCTTGGCGGCTACCCATCTTGCGAATTCTTCAAAACCTCCAGGCTGCATCGTACGGGGATTCTCATGATCTGCTAAGTACATCAAAATGGATCAGCCTCCAACCAATGTATACAATTCGGAACGAGTATTCACTTAAACCTTCTACAAAAGACCCTTCCAATTTCGTCGCTCTGCGAACTCAATCTGGAACCCAATGCTTCGATCCCTTGACACGCGTCTAGTCGTACGCACCGCATGGAATGGAATCTTCTGTCTATCGATAGCCACCTTTATCTGAACTTCTGAGAAATCGCAACGCCTCTGGGTTCTCTAGCGGCAAGGTATAAATACTGCTCTTTGGTTCAACCATGGTTATCACTCAACACAATGCCAGGTGTTGTTTGCATCCTCGTTTCTCTGTTCCTGTTGTCTGCTTTTCACCACGCACACGCGACCCAATCGATGCGCAAGCCCAATAGGTCCAACTCCACTCCCCCTACTGTGGCGACCAAACCGCATCCAGAAACTCATGTTGTTCAAAGAGCTGCAGACAAGACCCAAGTTGCGTACTTTACAAACTGGGGTATATACGCAGCCAATTTCCGTGTGATCATTCCTCTAACACGTATGGATACCCTCTAACTATGCTACAGAACCCACCGACATCATTCCCTCGACACTCAGTCGTAAGTACTCATTGCATCACTTTCATCATTCGTCTGATCGCCATCTGCAGACATTCTCTACGCGTTCGCTGATGTCAGCCCTGATACCGGCGCAATCTCTCTGACGGATCCATACGCTGACGAACAGGTAATCTGCTTGACTTCCTCGTTACCCTATCTAAAGTATTGTTGCTTCTTCCAGAAACACTTCCCCATGGACTCATGGAGTGATACGGGGAACAATCTCTATGGATGTTTGAAACAGATGTGGGCTCTTTACTCTTAGTCATGAAAGATCCTAATGCTTGTGAAAAGGTACCTCCTCAAATTAGCCAACCGCAACCTGAAAGTGCTACTTTCTATCGGTGGATGGACTTATTCACAAGCAGGTATTTGGTGCTTTCTGCGTTTCTGGCATTCACCCTCATTTCGTGGTTCTAGGACACTTTGATTTCGTTACCGACCCGCCCAATAGAGCCACTTTCGTGGCCCAAGCTGTCTCTCTCATTGAAAACTTTGGTTTTGATGGAATGCAAGCTACTTTGACTTTGTAACTCTGACCCTTGCTAATATTTAATTAGCGACTTGGACTACGAGTACCCGATGAACACAGAGCAAGGCCAAGGATTTTCCGACCTCATCACCGAGTTGCGTACTGCTTTCGACAACTTGGCTGCGCAAAAGGGTGATTCAGTGCCATATCAGTTAACCGCCGCAGTCTCTGCCAATGCTTCAGACTATCAATGGCTGAACATACCGCAGATTGATCAAGCCCTTACTTACTGGAATTTAATGGTGAGTACGTATCTTTAGCTCGAGGCTTGCGGAACTCATACCTAGGCTTAGTCTTATGACTATGCGGGTTCATGGTTAACATGGGCCGATAATCAAGCTAATCTTTTCGATGGACAACGCACCGGTATTAACACTGACATGGCCGTTAATGGTTATGTAGCTGCAGGCGCCTCAATTAACAAGATCAATATGGGTGAGTATCCCTTCGACTTGCGGGTCTATTGTATGCCAAATTCATCATAGGTATCCCTATATACGGAAGAGCTTTCGAGAACACAGCGAATATTGGATCGCCTTACAACGGGGTGAGTGGTCTTTTCTATGTAAAGTTGAATGCGCTTGTTTAAGGACACCGATCTTGAAGATTGGACCAGGAACTTACGAAGCGGGGGTGTACCAGTATAAAGTTCTCCCCAGTACGCTTCTCCTGTAAATTCAAGCGATGCCTTTTATTTATCTTTCCAATAGTACTTGGTGCTTCGGTTTTCGAAAACACGACAGATGTTACCAGCTACTCTTACAACCCCATCACAGAAGAGCTGGTTTCTTATGATACTCCCAACATCGTGAAACTGAAAGCTCGATACATCAATGACAATGGGCTAGCAGGCGCCATGTATTGGGATTTGATACGTATAGCTTTCTTCTTGTCATTTCGAAAGACTGATCTTCCACTGGAAACTGATCTTGCTTCCATCCTGTAACTCAACTTCTACGTCAACACAGTCAGGCCAGTCTTCACATCTATGCACGTATGGTTTTGTGTCTAAAAATCCACAGGATACTGCCGGCGTGTCTACTTCGCTCGTCCAAAACGTTTTGACCCAATTCTCAAGCTTGGACCAAACGTTGAATCATATAAAGTAGGAATCGACTAAGCTCCGCTACCTCGCCGTTACTCACCATAATATAGTTTCCCAAACAGTGTATGGACCAACATAGCCAACAATATGGGCGGCTCCTCTACCACAACTTCCATTGGAGCTTCGCCCACCGGCACCGGTGCTTGTGGCTCTGTAGCTGCGTGGTCCTCTACAGTAAATTTGTTCTATTGGGTCATTGCATCCTCCTAAAGCACCACTCTTAGATCGTTTATGATGGTGGCTCAGAAGTTGAATACAGTAAGGAAGGCCTTTTTATATTTTGAGTGGTTGGTAAATTCTTTCAGATGGCGAACTTTGGGAAGCACAATGGTAAAAGTTACGGTTACCGATGTTCGTCCGCCTTTTATGATCTTCCACAGGTGGACTCAGAACGACACTCCTGATGGAAAGAGTGAGCGTGTTATATTTTTCACCACCGTCTTGCGACTGATATCTGACAGCCGGTGTTTGGGTCCTCGTTGGTCCTTGTTAATTTACAGTCTCGGTACGACGAGACAGAAAGTTTGGCTGAGGGTGTTTTTACCATGGCTGGTTTTGAATTAGGATATATCCAGCTTTGGCGGTTCTTCTTTGCGCACATCCATAGATAATAATGATAACCGCACGGCAAAGTAGCTACGATTAGTATTCTATAATTCATCGTGATGGGGCTCGGTTTGGAAAGCTTCGGCCAACTCTGCAATACACTACGTCAGTAGAGTGAGTGATAATCTGTCAACAAGCACCTACTTCGTCTCTGTTGAGGTGTAAGCGTCATGGGTAATACCACGTTATACTCGACAAACAGGTCGCCATGAAGGTTGTGATTTTCGAACAACGGCATCCCTTCTCCTTCGATTTTCTGCACGAATCCTAGATTTCGAATAACTGTCAAGTCTCGGCAGTAATAAAGATACTCCTGATAACCGACCTGGTTGAGTAGGTCCTGTCCTTGTTATTCTGACTTCGTGGCCGTCAAGATGCGTCAAATTTCGGTCGAACCCGAGCAAGGCCTATGCAGAAGTCAACATCAAGTTATGACGGAAGTAAGGTTACACTTACTTCATCAATACCAATAGTCTCCCTCCAGTAGAGGCTGGTTTCCTTTCTTCTCCAAGCTCCCTTGTCTCTCCTGCTTCGTACTCTAAGTATGACGTCTCCGGCTTCCCAGTCAGGACTTTCATCTGCTTCTCCTTCAAAGACGACCTCGTGACCTTCTGGCATACCAGGAGTGACTTCTAGGGTGTAATGAGCAGTATAGTCTACGACCTTGTTACCGTCACAATGCGGACATTTATTGTGGATGATCTTGCCGCGACCTCCACAGTCATTACAGGTGGTTTGGGTCTGGGCGTACATCCCAGGGAAAATCTAGGACACGAAATGTTAGTGCGGGTTCTGACATTTGCAAAGTTAAGGACGCTCGTACCTGCTGCTGCACAAGTTTAACTCCAGACCCCCCGCATCCACCGCACGTATGTATGTCGCTGTCGGAAGCAGCACCGGAGCCTCTACAGTGGTCACAAAGAACGCGCTTCTTGATCATGAACTATGGCAAAACTGAGCTCAGTGAAAAAAAAAAAGATATTTAAGCTTACATCTATACTGGCTCCTTTGTAACTGAGGAGCGAAAGCACTGATCAGCAGATACATATCGCAGTGATCAAGCAAGGCTTACATGTCCGCCAGCTCAACTTCGAATTCCGTCAATGAACTTGGTCCACGACGCGCTTGTTGAGAAGCATCTGGTAAAAAGCGTCAGGTTATGTGTTTCACATAGTCATTCAACTCACGGCCACCACCAAAGAAGTTGGAGAATATGTCGAAAGGATTGGCGTGGGGGTTTTGACCTCCTTCATGAGCTTTGAGGCCCTCCTATAAGATAATGTCAACGAACGCGGCGTAAAAAGACGAGTGATGGGTTTTCACCTCGCCATGTCTGTCGTAGATTTGACGTTTCTGAAATTGGGTTTAAGAAGTGGATTTATACAATTGACTGTATTTCGTACTTCAGAATCCGACAAAACTTCGTATGCTGCAGGTTCCTGGCGCAATTTAGCAGTGATTCACGTTTAGACTTGCTTGATAGCTGACCGTAAGCAATATCCACAAACTTGTCCGCAGCTTCGGGATCTTTATTTTTATCCGGGTGATATTTGCGGCTCAGCTTTTTGTACGCATGTCGGATGTCCTTGTCTGAAGCTGACTTGTGGACTGCGAGGGGTCAGGTCGTTTCTCGAAATGAGGTGCGTGAACCTTACTGTCGAGGATCTTGTAGAGATCTCTAGCGACTACTAGAGTCGACAATAATAGAATAAGGAACGTATAGGCCCAAACCATAGTCGATGTAGAAAGAGAAGATAGATTTCCCGTGTGTTATTGACACGTACCACAGAACGTGTTTTGGCGCCCAATTCAAATATTAGCGCCCTTACTCTTGTGCCCGTTTCGGCAGCTGCTTCCCGGCGTCAACCACTCTTTTCGTTCTTGTTTAATTCTGCTCCTCAAAATAATTGTCCTCAAAGTCTACTCTCTCTCTCTATCACTCCTGTGGATGTCCTCGTAAATTAACAAGGAACGCTTAACTCTTAAGCATGCTGTGCTTAGTCCTCCTTTTATCATTATTTCTGTGCTCGTGGGCTACAGTAGGAAGCGAGCTATCGTCTGGAGAAGTCGCGAACACTACGGAAGCATTCATTGTGCCAATCAGTCTATCTAGCGATGGAGAGTGAGTATCCTATTCTCTTGGAATCTTCCAAATCCAACTACTCTTACTGTAGATCCTACTATGCGGTAATTGCACTAGGAGAGATATACTTTCGCATTTCCCTTGACACTGCTTCCTCGGATCTATGGATAATGGCGTCATCTTGCTCAACATCCGCTTGCCAAAACACGCCCCGATATCCTCTTACCTACGAGAGCGCGACATTCTTAGCGGTCAATGACAATTCTACTGTGTTTGGTGCTGAGTACGCTGACGGAACTGGTGCGTTCTTGAAATAATCACAGTACCGATGCTAAGTGCTCCTTCAGTTGCGACTGGATTTGTGGCCAAAGAAACTTTACATCTATCTAATCTCACTGTCCCAAACCAGGCTTTTGGTCAGTCCTGTTTCCGAACATTACATCTCAACTCCTCAATGCTATACACATAGCTCTTATCACCAACTCAAACGTTTCAATGATTGACGACATCAGTGGTATCCTCGGGCTGGGTTTTCCCCGCATATCATCTATCAACACCACATTAACCAACTGTACGACCACCTGCCGTATAACCGTATCCTTGAACTAAAAGTTTTTGATAGCCACGCCGTTTTTCCCTGGCCTTGCGCAGCAAGGACTGCTCCAGTACCCACTTTTTGGTCTTAGTTTAACTCGAAATGACACAGGCTCTCTTTCCCTCGGTGGCTATTCATCTTGCATCTGTACTTTTTTATATCTAACCATACAATTATAGGCGCCATCGATAGTTCTGTTGTAACAAACTTGAGTAACGTCGAATGGAACCCCGTGGTTGAATTCTCGCCAGTTAGTAATGAAAGCAGTTCCTCAAGTTATTATCAATGGGCTATCCCCTTGCAAAGCCTTGCGGTATGTACGATTCAACGCGCAATGAAGACCTATTCGTGACATTGTACATCAACAGGTAAACGGGACGCCGATCACTCTTGCGCCATCGTATCCCTTGATTACAGCGAACCGTTCCATTGCAATATTTGACGTGTGCGTTTCCATGCACTTGAAGTCCTTGCTTGCTGCTGATAACTTTATAGGGGAACTCCAGGAATATACGGACCATGGGCGGATGTATGTTACCGATCTTGAAGCTGCAGATGAATTACTGACAACTGCTCAATACTAGGTATCCAATCTATTCTCGTCGTTTAGTAGTGCACGCTTGGTCGATGGAGCTAGTCCGTAGTAAATCTTATCACCACACCCTTCATGCTTATTATATTCAATAGCTGGACAATGGGCTGTTCCGTGCGACTCTGAGATGACCATGTCCTTTTTGTTTGGGTGAGCACCCAGTTTTTCGGAATGATGTAGTGAACTTAGCCAAATTGCAGGCATATGAACTTCACTCTCCAGCCCACCGACTAGTAGGTGTGTTTTTCAGTGCCCGAGACATTCCACTGATTCTCCCAATAGCATCATTGGCGAAGCTTCTGGTGATCCAGGATTGTGCTTATCCTGGCCGCTGGCCGTTGAGCCCAGTCCAGATGGGATTGATTGGCAATTTGGTACATTCGGTTCTCATCTCGCCCACTGGACCTTCTATTGACTCCAGAGTGATATCCTAGGTACCCCATTCATGCGCACCGTTTACACCGTTTTCAGGTAAGAACTAAATAATGCTTGAGGTAGTCTAATATATCTTTTTTCCAGCTACGGTATTGATACGCTTGAACCTCCAATGATTGGACTTTACCCTTTATCGAACAATACCAGCCCAGAGGTGTCTTCGGTTGTAGTATCTTTTATTGAGTCGGCATCCGAGGTGGTAGCCACAACCCTGCCCAACTCACTGATTGTCACCCCGACCGCTACCACGCGCGCATACTCTCTCAACACCTCGGTCCCAGCCTTCACTGGGGGTATTGTCTCAACCGCACTTGCTACTAGTACCTACAGTCCTATCTTTGGCGCAGTGACTACTGTAGCTGATGCATCCACGTTGAATCTTTCAGCCATACCGCTTATTTCCCCTCCTCCCACCGTCGTCACCCTTACAACGACAAACTCTGCCGGAATGGTCCACACTACTACTTCTCATGTAACGATACCTACTCAGGTACTAGGCGTACCCCCTGGCTGGAACAATGGTGGTTTCACTGCACGTGCTCCGGTTTTCACATTACTACTATCCATTTCTCTTCCTACGTTACTCTCCTTAGTTTTACGCTTTACGTCGTTGGACTGTTTATGAACGAACTATTACATACACGCTGACTTTGTCGAGTTTGTCAAGTTTTGTCGCATTGCTATTCATTTGTTACAAGAGCTACTATGAATATCTGAAATTGTTGTAGGTGTACAGGTGCGCGTCGTGACCATTGAGCTTACACTGTTTTACAAATAGTCCGAAAATTTTCTCGAGTCTCTCCAGTCCCTTTCCGATTGATTTATCCAATATCCAAGTTCTCGTTTACAGTCTGCACACCTTTCCCCTCCCACCTCCTGTCTTCTCTCCAGCATCCCCGGAAGTCGAAGAAGCACGTTCTTCCGTGTATCGTAGCGCGAACTCAAGTTTGTTGCATTAGCTCCGGTTGCAACCGAAGGTGCACTCGCACCGAGCACGGAGCTCAGCCCTGCACTTCCAGTTCTCAGACGAGCCCGAGGACGGGGTGCGTCTTCAAAGGAAAAGGCAGTGGAGAGCTCGGCAGTGAGAAGGGCATAATGCTCAAGCCAAAATTCACAAGCAACGGCAGCTCCTCGATGATATCGTGAAGGCCCGAAGCGACGGAATTCCTTGGCGAGAAGAGCACGGTGAGTTTGCTGGTATTCAATCTATCGGCTAGGTGAGGTCGGAAGGACGAATGCGTGAGCAAAAGACATACCCAAGCAGCAAATACATTGGGAGGGACACAGCTTAGCATAGTGTATGGAGGTATATCCAAAGTTGCTTCAGCGCTTTCATCTATGATTTCGGTATATTTGTGTCGCACAGAGTATAACAGAACATCGATGGAGTGGTTCATAATACACTCTCTAGACGTCCTATCAGCAGCAGCTGCATCTCGTGTGAAGCAGCAATCGTACCTCATTCTATGACTGCAGACACCGCGTGCAGCATAAATCTCGTATTTCTCTACTGCCTCCGCCAATTCCTTCACTACGTCCCATTCGACTGCCCGAAGGTCCGGCTGGGGTTGGAGATAGACATATTGCAGCATGAGCTCGAGCACCTGAGACGTTTCGGATAATGATACAATCTCGTCCTTGGCTGTCCCGACTGTAGATCCTCCGGCGTCGGCGAAAACTTGGGAATGCATTTCAAGATTTATTCGGTGAACCTTGAACAGAACATTGTCAGATGACTGAATGGTGAGGTCCGAGTCCGGTAGATTGACTGCAGTAACATGGTCAACGTTTAGAGTGTTGAACGGATGCAACGAATGACAGCAAAGCTCGGTATGTACATGAATGCGAGGCCTTCAAAGTTAAAACGAGACGTACATCGTTTCGACACTGAAAGCCCGGGGGTAGGTGCTTCGGAAGCCATTTTCGGCTGTATGAGAGAGGAGGGAAACACAGAGTGCTTGATGCTGATCGTGGTGAGACCCTTTATATAGGTATATGCATCATCTGACCAACTTCAACATTCTGGTGAGAAGGGTTTTCGTTGAGAATCTTGAGATGCTTGAAATTGCGAACTTGAAGGTTGGAACTTTTGCGATGTAGCCAGTATGATCTATGTCGGGATCCATGGGCTCAGCTTGTCTCTCCCAGTGACCCCGTAGCAGCTGAGTTGGATGTTATTTGGATGTAATGATAATCGATAAAGCCTTCCCCACGCGAATTACGAAGCGTAGAGCACAGGGAAGATGACGGTCTGAACATGGGGGGATTTCTAGAGTCAGCTTTAATGACAGTCAGGTTGGAAGAGGTTGGAAGCACATCGGGCGCCTAAATATTGAGAATGTTTCTTCAGCCATGTCAGGTTAGTTTGTCTCTCTCATAACGGACACCGTGCCAACTTGCGTTAATACATTATTTGCGTAGGCTACTCGACTCGGACCTAAAATCAAAATTCGAACCACGCTATTCCAAAAGCAAGTTCAACTTGGTTTCAGATATTCCTCAACTGCACTCGTCTCTCGTAGGCCTTGGCTTGAAACCGTTGAGAAGGAAAAATATACCACTGTTAATGAAAAGTATATCTATATTCTACTTTTTGTCTTCTCGACCTATCTATATACGCCCTTCGCAGACTACACCACAGCATTGTCGCATTCACGTCCTGGATACAACCCACTCCCGCTGAGACTGCTATTCGAAGCGCGCTTTTCGAGGCGGTAGCACAAGCTATCGGGGGGCTACCCACATCAAGAGCAGGGTCAAAAATATAGAACAGTTTGGAAGTGGTGTATCTGGTTTGGGGTTACCCGGAAGGTGAATGGGCTTGCTATGGGTTTTTCTCCCATCTCACGCACTCCGCAGTGACTTGGACATTGTCGTTACTACCCGACAAAATTCAACCCCTCGAGATCACAAGAAACTTGCATTTCAAGTCGAAAAATATCTCAAAACCTCCGGAATAGTTACAAAACTAACAGTGAACCACTGGGCACCCGTACCAGTGGTCCATTGCGAGTCAACGGCTGCCTGGGGTGGGTGCCCACCGCTCCGTTCAAGATCATATCTTAACGTCAACTTGTACAATATCATTTCCACACAGGAAACATCCCTATTGACATATCCTTCGAACCAGCCACCGCAACGCGGTCAGCGTCAAAAGGCACCCTTGTCGCGTCAGCCCTTCAATCGCATATGAAAGCACAGCCGGCTCTTGTTCCCCTCGTTCTTACCATCAAAGCCTTTCTTCGACAAAGAGATCTCGGAAGTGCTAAGAGCGGGGGGCTGGGTAGTTATCCGTTGAGTGTGATGGTTACTAGCTTTTTGCAGGTGAGTAACATCAAGCTTCTCCTCTGGTATGTATACTAACTTTACACTCAGCGCAATCCTATGGCTCTTGCTTCGGATTTTATCAGCAGCCCTTTCGAAAAACACACCCTCGGACATCTACTGACACAGTTTTTCCTCCATTACGGGAACGCGTTCCCTTATGGAGAGAAATGCATTAGTATCGAGCCTATCAACGGACACGATGCTCTGGCCTCCCCCTCGTCCACTGCCCCCGTCGCCACTGTTCCAGCAACAACAACTGATTCTGTTACCGAACATCCGGCGTCCTCAGGTGCAAGCACAGATATTGCTGAAGATACCTCTACGGCAGTCATACCAGAAAAAGCGGAAGATCACTCGGCAGTAGCGCAACCAGAGCAAGTACAAGAAAAAATTTCTGCAGTCGACATATCAGAAAAAGTGGAAGGTCACTCGGTAATAGTGCAACCAGAGCAAGTACAAGAAAAAGGCCTGAAATCACTGACAGGCCTGTCGTGGATCAAACCCTCGCTGAATCCTAAGGTCGCGATCGAGTGCCTTGTTGAGCCCAGTAAGTATCATCTGGGACTCACGAAATTTTTATTTCTTACGTATAGCTCTTTCTTGCAGAATATGACATTGGGAAAGGCACAGCCAGAATGAGCAAGGTCGCTGAGGAGTTCAAGATGGCGGCTGAGACGCTTCTGCAGGTGCAGTCTCCTGAGGTCGATGTGTTGGGAACAATTATAACACTAAGTAAAGAGGTAAGCAGTGTGACTGCTCCAAACGCTGCTGTTTCTATCTTTATTTGTCCGTTGTCGCTAATCTGTTTTGTTGACTTACGCTATACAGACTATCACGCACCGTGCATACATCGAGACGATCAAGGATACATACGGAACGAAACAAGAGGCAACGAAACAAGAGGCCGAAGGAGATCTGCGCTCGGCCTGGAATGCGTATAAAACAAATCTTGAAAAGATACATCGTCTTTTGGAGGACAACAAGAAGCTACATGTGGACTTGGATGCTTTTATTAACAAATACAAAGTACCGAAAGAAAGTGCGTCTCATCTTTTGGCCTTTGCCCAGGCATTAAGCTGAAACCTCTAACAAGTGGTCAAATCTGGTGATCTTTCAATCCAACCCCAGGAAGTGCGTTTCATCTTTTAGTTGTTGCGTGGGCATTAAACTGAGACTCTTAACAAGTGGTCAAGTTCGGTGATCTTACAACCCGAACCCCCCGCATTCCCAAACCTCGCGGATTCGGTGTGTCAGTTGGCCACTTCCCCCGCGAATTCAAAAAGGGCGTCAAGGATGTTAGGGAGATGTTCAACCGTGTAGTTCACCCCCTGTCTACGCCATATCTTCTTTTTAAATATGGGTATTATGTGCTCAATCATCCATCGAGAGAGGAAGCGGAAGCGTATATGGAGCAGTGGAAGAAAAACTTCTCAAGCCTTGATCATCCGTTGCGTGAGTATCCTGATCTTCAGATAGCGCAGTACGGTAAATGGGAAGGGGACAAAGGGCTTGATCACACTCCCGTCGGTAACGATGTCGATGTCGATGTTAATAGCCAGCAAACTGCGCCGCCTTCTTAGGATGGATGCATCCGATGTAGCTCTTTAGGGCTGTTTCTTTCTTATTACAGTACCTCATTAATGATTAATTGACGGCCTTCTGGTCTGATGATATTGTCTGTGTGAGCCGAGCAAGCAAGCCATAGGCGGACATGCTAAGAACGAGACGAACCAACGTAACAGCATAAGAATATGAGCGAGCAATCATACGTGTAGATAGGAAGATAAGTAGTAAGAAAACGAGAAACCGTTTGAGATGTAGAATATATCCACTTCAACTTCTCTGCTTCAGGAATCTCTGCCTCGATAGGAAGTATGTAGTCCAGATCTTCGAGCAGTTCGGGGGTGCGGCGTTTTCAAGTCAAACATGACCAAAAGCAAATAATCGAAGCCTTATATCTTCCTGCTCACAGGCCTTGAATATTGAACACCAAGGAGACGCGACAAAACACGACTGAGAGAGGAACTTGAAGGCTTCTCTTTCTATGCGAACGAGTATTTTCTTCTTAAAAGACGAGCTATTGATTGGCCGTGAACGGGACACCATAAGATAACAACAACAATAATAATAATCAGTTTCGAAAAACCACTCCCTCGGACAATTTTTCCTCTTATAAAGAGAAATACATCAGTATCGAGTCTATCAACGGACATGATGCTCTGGGATCCCTCTCATCCACCGCCCCCGTCGCCACTGTTCCAACAACAACAACTGATTCTGTTTCCAAAGATCCCCGGACGGCCACAGGGGAAAGCACAGATATTGCTGAAAATACCTTTCCAGCCATACCAGAAAAAGTGGAAGATCGCTCGGTAGTAGTGCAACCAGAGCAAGTACAAGAAAAGGCCTGAAATCACTGACAGGTTTGTCGTCCATCATGCCGAATCATACGATCACGATCGAGTGTCTTGTTGAGCCTAGTAAGTATCTTTATCTGGCCGTTGTCGCTAATCATTATTTTGTCGACTTAAGCTATACAGACTATCACTCACCGTGCATACACCGAGACGATCAAGATACATACGAAACAAAACAAGAGGCCGGAGGAGATCTACGTTTGACCTGGAACGCGAATCTTGAAAAGATAGACTGTCTTTGGAGGACAACAAGAAGTTTCAGGAAAGCTAGAAGCTTTTATCAACAAATTCAAAGTGCCGGAAAGAATCTTTGGCCGTTGCCCACGAATTAAGATTTCGAACAAGTGGTCATGGTTGGTGCCCAAACCTCCGCATTCCCAAATCTCGTGTCTTCGGTCTGTCAGTTGGCCACTTTCTCCGCGAATTCAGAAAGGGCATCAGGGATGTTAGGTATATGTTTGACGGTGTAGTCTCTGTCTACACCACGTCTTATTTTCAGCTTTAGGTTTTATGTAATTCGAGAGAGGACGCGGAAGCGTATATGCCACAGTGACGTTTTCACTCATAGGACTTTTCAAGACGTTGCGTGAGCATCCTGATTTTCACATATCGACCTACGGTAAAGTAAACGCGAAGGGGACAAAGGGCTTAGCCAGTGGCCACGCTCCCGTCGGTAACGATGTCAATAGCCAGTTCTCAGATTGCGCAGCGGAATGCATCCAAATGATAGCATGTAGCCCTTTATTAGGGCTGTTTTTTTTCTTGTTACAATACCTCATTACTGATTAATTGATGGTCATGGTCTCTATGGTGCAGCCTCTCCCTGATGACATCTCCGCCTGAGTCGAACAAGCCATGGGCAAACGTTTATAGATCCATCATCGCTTTCATCTTCTTTCTCTCAGAGTCGGACGACTCATCAACTTTTGACCACCAGGCCGCACCTAGGCCTAAAGCAGTCCCCCGGTCTAATTGAAGTTTCGTATTTGATCCTCCGTTATCAACCTCATAGAGGGGACTATCACGGGTCAACGCTAGCACTATGAACGTGGATATGTGCTCGTCAGCCACCAGTGAAAAAACAACGTTATGAGTTCGTCGAAAGCCAGATTTCAATATGAACCGGCTGGAGAGCATCAAAAGATAGAAATTAATGGAGAGAAACTGGGCAGGACATGCAAGAGGCGTGCGATCCAATCGTTCTGTAATCTCCCCCTAGGCATACTCGAGTCGCTACGGTATAACTTACGCAAGAACTGTTCCACAATGGAGAATTGAGGGAGTAGGAAATTCAAGACCACGTCCCCGGTAGCTCCCTCGATCGATGATTATAACGAAATGGTGTACTTATATTGGAGGTGGTGGTGGTGGTGGTGGTGGTGCCGATATCCCAATCGGCCAGACGGAAGATTTGGTGTCTCATATGTAAGCCGGAAAAAACGGCTTGCTAACAGCATCGATATCAATCCAGCTGAAGTGACCGGGTCACCTTGGGTATTACTTCACATGCTCGCCCAAACTGAACGAACGAAATGGTCAAAGCCCGTAGATGGGGGTCTCGGTCCTCGGAGGATGCCATGTAAACAAGAAAAATCATCAAACTTTGCTGACCAGATCGATCAAATCGATCAGATTTCAAATGCCAAGAGATAAAATATGTTCAGTCCGTCGACAAGACCCCAAGTACTGGGCTGAAAGATCATGTCAACCAATAAGTTTCGTTGAAAGTATGTAGCCATGGTGGCAGCCTACTCGTGAGGACCTGCACCGGAAGCTAAAAATCTCTCATGGTCGCTATGGGCTTTCTATAGTTGGGGGATGTCGGGCACTTATAAGGACGATCGAGGAAAGAATTTCTCTCTCCATTCCTTCGTTCTTCTCCACTACTTTCTTTCTTTCTTTGGCCTGGTTCGCCCTTACACCAGCTTCTTTCGTCGATTTCTTGCTCCCCATTTGTCACTGCCCAGGCCGGCCTTCATTAAACCTTTATAACCGTCTTTTGTCGTAGGTGTGTGTGGGTTCGATTATACAGAGCTCTGAGAGTGCTGACATGGAAGCTCCAATAGATATCGATAACACTTCCCTCTCTTTGAAGATGTTCTCCCTTCGTTTCGCTTCCATTGTTTTGCTGGTTTCTTCCGTATACGCGGGCCCTCTTGTCGAAAAGCGTCGGCCTTGGAGTGAGATTAATAAATTTCTTAGTGGCAGAAAGCAAAAACTGACCTTATATAGATGATGACCTCGTCAACGTTTATATTCGGGATACCAACGTCTCCCTTAACAACTACGCAGGTCTTCAGTCGATGGCTGGTTTTGATAACTTCAATGGAGCCAGTAACTTTGATGGTTCGCAAAATGTTCAAACAGTCATCGTCCAAGAAAAACAGACAGTATGCCACACTGAGCAGATCGAGGTAGGTAGTGTTGATCATACGAAGAACGGCGTTAACCGTTGTATAGGTCATTCAACAAAAGCTGGTCGTTCTTCAAGAACTCGCAAAGAAGTATGTTTCATTTTTGTCGTTGCACCTTGTCTCGTTTTAAACCATCGTTTTTCCAGGATTATCACCGAGCAGGTCTGTGAAGTTGAAACACAAACCATCGTCCTCCAACAGGTCAGTGTATGTTATCGTTAAAGGTAGCTGATAGACTGACCGGTCTTAAGTTCTCGTCGAGTATTAGCTCCTTCCAGGGCGACCTTGGCCGAACAAGCGGCAAGCAAGTTGGCTATGACCAGAATATCGCCGGTCTCGTTGGTAACCTGACGAACTCAGATGGATCCCTCAGCACGAGCAACTTGGGCTTCAATGGAACTTCCGTTGGAAGCAACACTGTCGTTCCCAGTGGCTCCAACTGGAATAGCACAAACGGCCCTTCTGCGGTGCAGAACGCATACAACGCAGCAATGTCTGCGGCGAATGTCTCTTCTAGCCAATGATTGGTATTTCATTGGGACTTTGTGTTTTATGGACTGTTATCGTTTGAGTCCGTTGCCTTATGGACGGTTTGTGACCTTTGTGGACAATCTGTACCTATACCATTCGATATGTGTTAGTTTATTTGGTTTAATCGACGAAAATTTAGCTGTGTAGAAGGAAGTGCCCAGTCACCACTGAGATTTCAAGGCGCCAAGCCCGTCACCTTCCAAATTTGGGTCGTGGGAACAATTGGATTGGGTTTATAAGCCTCGATTTGTGATCCGGACTCTTTGGAAGCTACCATGATGGTGCCCCCCTTGCCATGAAGCTCAGCCCGGTCCTAGGTGTGGCTGGTAGGTGGCCATGTTTCTTCGTCACATACTCTTCTGACGACCGTGTACTAGGCGGCATTGTATCGAGTTCCCATTGTGGAGCATCGTTTGCTCTCCTGTTCGATGGCAGGTTGAGCTCTTTGTGTCCTCCTGTATAAATTGCAGGTGGATTACGTTCCTTTTGCCTTAGCGCAGATTGAACACGATATTCCTTCTCTGGATTCCAGCGGAGGATTGATTCGACAGACTTGGCAGATGTCCAGACTGAGAATCGCATGGCCAATGGCCGTGACTGAAGTCGCTATCAGATTGATAGCTATTCGGCGCCCGCAAGGGCAACCCTCGCAACCTTTAATCTTAGGTGTGTAGGTGATTATAGCGAGTGGAACAACACCACGCGCTGTGAAGGGGGGGGACAAATCCCCTCGTTCGCACCGAAGCAACCAAACTCTTCGGTGCAGATCGACCAAGGTTCTGTATGGCTATCCGGACGGTCCCATGGGTACGTTGATCTGTATCTTCCATGTCTTGTTTTATCTGATGTCATTGCTTAGTCGCTCAGCCTTCATTGAAGGAACTCAACCATCCAGATGGATCGTTAGAACGTCCGTTTGGAGGGTGCAACAAATTAATTATCCCAGGTCATTCCCGGTATCCTCCGTATCATCGCCAGGTCAAGGAGCTGTGTATATAGGAGGGTGCCTTGATAGTGTAGATGCCTGTGTTCGAAACTGCTTACAGCTGGGTAGCCTTCGAATAGAGATGTTTCCGCTGTCTTTTGCCTGTGCTTGAGTGCTGCGGTTGACCTGAACTGCCAGTGTGAATAGAACGAACAGACTGAGAATTGTAAAGGATATTTATCGTTCTGGTTGTATGTTGCTCACCGAACTTCAGCTTGATATTTTGGAACAATGTGTATTCTCTTAGCACTGTTAACACCCATGCCAGGGGTATGTTTCTACGACGACTTGGAGCAAATAAGGCCCGTTCTGCTCCCGCGACTCAGTGAGATACGATAAAATGTGATACGATAGAAAAACAAATTCCGCATCGTATCAAACTTGATGCGAGTTGGAAAGGTTCGGATGCGACTCCATGCGACCCTGCTTGTGGATCACGACGTCCGGTGTTCATCAATACTGCCCGACGTCGCTCCAAAAGGTGTCTTGTCATCGTTGTTCACAATAACCAGACCATAAATACAGAAAAATAGAATATGATTGTTCTGACTTGTTTTATTAGTGTTGAAGTGTTAGTTCATGCCTTAGCCTATAAGCTACTAAAAGAAAGAAAATGGCTGTTATCATCATTGCCAGCGATGAGCATGAGAGCCCTACTCGTTGACTACAAAACACACCAAGTCGCACAAAAAATCTCCTTGGTGTTGCGGAACACGAAAAATGCGAGACGAGTGATTCAAAATGTCTACCGTATTTCTCACGGAAATTTGGCAGAGGGATTTTATCGTATCACATTGAGTCGCGGGAACAGAACGGGGCCTAAGGGCTTGCGGGTCGATGAGATTCAAGTACTAAGACGAACAGGCTCGCCACGTCAAAAGCCATATTATAGAAGAAATAACGAGAGAAGCCGCAGCACATACTACAGACGTTTCAAAAATTCTTGTCCCACGGGCCAAAAACGCCAAAATTAATTCGTAAAATACAAAAAACAAAAAAAATGTTTACTGGTTCTTTCGTCGTATTCCATTGCTGCTACACTATGGTATACTATCACATTAGTGACTCTGTATGAATCCCAACGACTTCGAGCTCAATAGGAAACTCGTGGCGCAGCGTGATGAGATATGAAGCACTCATTGCTCGGCCAACCAGATGGTTTTTTTTTTGACGAAACAAAGATGGCAGAAGATTTGCTCGACGATATCTTCGAAGGTTTTTATCCTCTGGGACTTCGGGGCGACAGATAGAGCCTCGAAAAAATGATCTTTGGACTCTGTACCACTGCTCTTCCGTACCTCCTCCACTTTCATCTCATCCACTGTCTCCACTTCATTGTTACTCACCCTCACTGCTAATGTTTACAATTTCATCATGAACTGGGCAGCTCGAGCTTGAATTTTAATTCATAGTCAGATGTGAGAAATCATGAAAAAAGCTGTCTCTTTACCCGGTTTGTCCATGAATGGATCATCTTTGTCTTCAGTAACGACAGTAGATAATTTAGAAGTAAAAATAAGGCCGAGAACATGTAGAACTAAGTCAGGAAACTTTTTTTTTGTTTTTTGTATTTTACGGATTAATTTTGGCGTTTTTGGCCCGTGGGACAAGAATTTTTGAAACGTCTGTAACGCAAAGTCTGAAGGAATATCTCTTCAACTAACTGCTCCTTCGAGGAAATTAGTCGCAGCGATGGGACAGCCAGTAGCTGTTCCTGTGATTTTGGGAACCGGTTTTTTGCGATTGGTTCAACTCAATTGGTTCTAGTTCCTGGTTCTTGTTAGCAGCGGGTGAAATATATGCATGGGTGTACACGCAGTTTTTAGTTAGTAGCAGAGGCAGAGGCAGGTTTTAGAAACAGTTTACAGTTTACAATCTAGTGTAGTTACTACTAAATCGCAAAGTTTTGCGAGTCACACGCTCAGTGAAAGAAGCAGGCAGATCACGATCAGCGATAACGTGTTCATCCAAACGAGTCAACTTTACTCTTGCTTTCAACCTTCGTGTAGAACCACTTTCTATCATGGAGCAAGAACTCGACAGAGTGATACAGGCTATCACGATTGCTTCGGATCCTTCACAGAACTCCTTGCACCAACAGGCCATAAATTATTTGAACTCCATTCAACAAAATTCTACAGAGACCTGGAGACTAGCACTGGCTTTATTTGTGGATACTACTTCCGAGGGCGAAAGAAAACATCCTGCTCAAGCTCGGTTCTTTGCTCTGCGTGTTCTCGACGAATTCCTCGATAATCGGTGCGTAACAAATGATCTGCAAGACCTACCCATGAAACTTATTCAGTGGCGTCCAGAGTTGAGACCTTGGAACCTGAGTCCTTTCAGATTCTCCAGCAATCTCTTCTCTCCTACATCCAATCAGAATATGTCTATGGCTCTGCAGAAGCCAATTCCACTTGTATGTGTTTTTTGCTGCATACTTTGCTTTGTTAAACCGGTGTTTCAAGATCTACGAAACAAATTCTCTCATACGCTTACCCTCTTCTTCCTTTGCACATATGTCGATCAGTGGCAATCCTTTTTCGCCGACCTTTTCACCTTCATACAGCCAACAACTGCGTCGTCAGAAGCTACTTTTAATCGCCATGTCTCTTTACTCTTTTTCCATCTTATCATCGAGATATCTGGCGAAGTCGCGGACCAGATGATCAAAGCTGCACGAACGCACAACGACGCCCGAGTGTCTCGAGATGGTCGCGTGCGTGATGCAGTTAGAGAACGCGACGCTGTACGAATCAATGAAGCCGTCCTGACGATCGTAGCACAAGCCACGGAAAAGATGGCAACGATACGGAAACAAGGCTCGGGTTCGCCTCCAGATCGACAGTTAGACGAATCGGAAGAGCTGGTTGACTGGGGTATCCGGACGTTTGCTTCATATGTCGGTACGTGTTTGAAACTAAGCTGGTAGCGTTCTCCTCGTGTTTATGAACAAGTTGTTGGCGATTGAGTTGCATACCATGCAAAATGTTGTCCCATGATTGAATAGCTGCCAGCATCGAATCTTCTTTGTCTGACACAATGTTTCGCAGGCTGGATCGATATCAGCCTTACTGTGACGCCTACAACAGTACCACTACTCTTTACGCTTCTCGCAGACTCATCCTTGCCCATTCGGCTTGCGACCTCTGCTGCCCTGCTCCGAATCGTAGTCAAGGGGCTAAAAGAGCCAGGCGACAAACTTCAACTGATCAAAGTTCTTTCCCTGGGTCAGGTCATAGATGCACTCGAGGCGAAAACCCGAGCTCAACAGGTAGAGCGGGGAGAGAACACAGACGAAGGAGAAGAATCATACCGGGAGGCACTTGGAAAGCTTCTTAACGCGTTGGGGTTGGAATTGACGAAATTAGTGGTAAATTGAAACATTTCTGAGATTCAAGCCCAGAACTAACAAGGCTTCAGGAATGCTCCATCGAAGAGGTAAGAGCAGAGGCAACGAATCTTTTACAGCAGATTCTGCCAATTGTTATACGGGTCATGTCGGATGAGTATGATGACACCTGCTCGACTGTCTTCTTGCTCCTGCATACCGTCTTGAGTGCTGTAAGTGGTTTTGGCTTTCATTTTCTGTTCTCCATGTTCACACCTCCCTAGTATAAACGAACTCGGAAATCTTCTGCTAGCCCACTAGAGCCTGAGAAACGCAACTTTCTGGTATCTCTTCTGCAAGTAATACTAGAAAAAATGAAATGGGACGTGGATGCCAACCCTACCGACATTGACGATGAGGACAACGATGAATTCGAGAGACTTCGGAAGGTGTGCTCATTTCTTTTTAACTATAACGGCGCCGTTCATAGGCTGAATATTGTACAAAGGAACTTCGAATCTTCATGGACTCCATCCTCGCTATCGATCAGGATCTTGTCACTGATGCTGTACGAACATTTGCCCTTACCACCATCGAGGCATACAAAAACCGCGTGGAGATGAAGTGGAACGAAGCAGAGCTGGGAATATACTTGGTGTATATCTTCGGCGAGATCAACAAAAGTGCGTTACTTATTGAAACTGGGCGCTCTGGCTGCGCTTATTCATTGACCGTCGTATAGGTGGCGGCAAGGGGCGTGCAGCGTTCTGCCTCGCACCACCTGTACCCAAGGACGTACCCAGAGACGAACGAAAAACGATGAATTTTGTGGAATATCCTCTAACGACTCATGGGGAGCTGATATTCTCACTGGTGCAGTGTGGGATGTCGGCGTATCCAAATGAGACTGTCGCATTACAGTTTTTCGAGACCGTTGCTCGTTACAGCGACTTTTTCAAAGTACGAAAAGAGTGTATCGTGCCAACATTAGAAGCCATGGTTGATTCCCGGTATGTTTCCCTCCGTTACACAATGGGCTGATTCTCACATACTGCGTTTGAAAGGGGCATTCACCATCAAAATCCTACTCTTCGAAGAAGGGTGTACTATCTCTTTCATCGATTCATCAAGGAGAGTAAGAACGATATTCCACTAGAGTTCATACAAGATATCGCGGAGGGTATACGGGATTTACTTCCTATTGAGGTAGAGATTCCTGAAGCAGATGAAGTTGAGGTGGATATATTGTCAGATGCAGTCAAGAGCTCTGCTTTTGACGCACAACTTTACCTCTTCGAGACTCTGGGTATATTGATTTCATTGGTGTTCAGGGATCAGGCGAATCAGAAGGCTCTATTGTTAAGTTTTGTGAAACCTCTCATGCAAGAGTTGTCGGAGGCTTTGCAGGCGTCGGCAAACCTAAATATGCAGGAGCTCGTGAGTGGAGGTGCTGGTATGGGAGGGACAGAGCTCGTACCAGTGGTGAAACTGCATCATTTAATCATGGCGCTAGGGAGTATCGCGAAAGGGTTTCCGGACTACCCTTCGCCGCTTCCGCCTAATTATATCTTGCCTCCAGTCGATGCGTTTGCGGAGATCGCCCAGGCTATCCTGGTCTGTCTAGAAAACACAAATAGGATCAAGGTTATCAGGGATGCAGTACGGTGGTATACTGTTTTTGCTTTGCTTTGCTCTGATAATATCGATAGACACGTTTCGCTTTTGCGAGGATCTTAGCTACTGCAGGCCCACATGTTACCCACTTCATTCCCCCACTCATGGGTAATCTTCTGGTACACTTTGAGCCAACAGAGCTAGTCGATTTTATGAATTTCATTGGTCTACTTATCCATAGACTCAAGGTACGCTTATTATGTCTTTCAGTGCATCCTCATTAAGTTCTGAATTATAGGATGATATGTTTGATGTTCTCGATGAGCTCGTCGGACCATTGACAGCACATATATCCACAACGTTGAGCCAACCAATATCGGGCTCGGACGAGCAGCGTGCACACGAAGAGACGAAAAAGGCTTATCTGGCGCTGTTGAGCAGTATCATCACAACAAAGTTACAGGGAGTGTTCATTTCATCCAGTGCGTGCTTCCTAGCATTTGACTTGTTCCATCTGTAACGGAAATTGAAATAGGAAACAACGCTTCCTTCGATTCTTTGATGGAAACGATGCGAGTGCTGGCAGAGGATGCTTCAGACTCTCCGAACCAACGAGCCGCGTTCAACTTTTTGTCAAGATGTGTTGTGGTCTGGGCACAACCGAATCCGGCGCCTCCTGCTACCAATGGAAATAGCAATCACAACCCATTGAACGATATGGGACTCCCTGGGTTCGAACGATATATTTATGAGCGACTGGTACCTACTGCCTTTGCCGTACCGTCGCTTCCTAACCTTAACCCTCGGGATGGTCAAACTATTACGGTATGGTTAATTCAGCCATGAATTGAGCACGAATTGACTCTTTGTATCAGGTCCTCCACGAGATCGCCAGCTTCTTGCAAACTGTATACAAAACTCGAGGGCCCGAAGCCGAAAACTATCTCCTCACCGTGTATCTGCCTTCTCAGAATTGGCCACAGGATGCAGCGATTGACATGACAACCAAGCTGCGTGAACTGGACCAGAAAGCGTTTCGAAAATATTTCACCGACTTTGTGCGGTCCACACGACCTAACCCGTGACGTTACCCCGGGACTCTTTTATTCGATCCTTCCTCGTAGCAATGGAATCTGATAGCACGCTCTTTAAGAACACAAAAAGTATACCTAGCTCTATATCTCAAACGGCTTCTCCTTTTTCTTACTTATCTTCTTATCTACACGTATAATTGCTCACTCATGTTATTCTCGTACCTTGCATCTCTTCCCATTCGACTTTTGCGTTATCATGTTGTTATGCTGTTACATTGGTTCGTCTCGTTCGTCCATGATGAAGCTTATACTTATGATGTCTCTTAGAATTTGAAATTTGGCACAGCAGTGTCACATGCTTTTCGTAAACTTGAACTTGAAGTTAAACCCCATCTTGATTAACGTTTTAAATCACCAAGCGACAATCTTAACTTTCCGATGGTCAACATCGTGTTCGAAGACCACACCTCTGATGGTATACTTACTCCTTCTTCGCTGGCTCCCGCGATGGCTGTGGTTCAAAGTACTCTTTCGGTGTTCGAAAACTCTGTGCTTATGCGCAAAAGGGTAGAAATAATTTTCTCAGCGATAGCGCTTTCATTGGTGGAAAATAGGAGTTTATCAATGGCAAAAGTTGATGACTGGCGGCAAGTCCACTCGTGTACGGTTCCCGAGCAGGCTCAGGTAGAAATCAAAAGCCTAGAGCTCATGTCGGAAACTTGAAAAAAGGCTCATAAGCGCGCGCTGATTATGGGGGTTTATGACCACTTATAGCCAATTATAGGTAAATTATAGGCCAATTTTTTATTTTTTATTTTTGGCCACCCGGGGGTTTCTAGGGCGCTGACAGTATTGAAACGTCCTTGGTAACCGGTCATAATTGAATAATAATCGGCCTACAAGCAATTGTATGCCTTAAACGATCATAAATTTCAAGTCATTATCATGAACCCCCGTAATCGCCATAATCGCCGTTTTGATTATGGCGTTTATATGCGCTTACGGCCGCTTATCGGCTTTTTTCGGTTTTTCCGACATTATTTTTTTTTTGTCAAATCTATAACGCCGTCCGTCACACATTACATAAATATAAGAAACTAGGTTTGCTTATAGCCATGCCGCAATCTGGCTTCAGGTTCGGCGCTCGCCTATGTAGTACATAGTGGTCTTTCTTTAAGGCAGCTCTCACTTTGGACTTGCTTTCGACTAAGCTGAGGAGGATCATCAGGCTTGGATAATGAGGGACTCATCCACAACCCAGCTCGCTACCTATCTACATGCAAATTATAAGGAGGATTGAGTGTAAACACTCTGAAGCTGAGCTGAATTATTAAGTAATGACTGGCCACTGGCCCAAGGAGTAAGTGTTGTAGATTTGAGTCTGTACTGGAATGTTCTAGTACTTTCTTTAGTATTACTCATTCCTTACTCAGCCTACTTACCAGTACTATGTAGAATATTCTAGAAGGTATTGTAAGTAGTATAAATACTGTAGAAGTCCTGGGAGACCCAGACAATTGTACTAAAGGTCTAACAACCGAGTGCACAAGTGTAACCAGATCACTTAATCCACAACAGTAAGACCTTGGTGGACTCCTCATTGATATTAAGTATTATTATAGTAAGTATTGAGTTCTACAGCATATTTTGAAGTAGAATAGCAGTCAAGGACAGCTTTCCTTTTGAGGATTAACACGGCTCTTCCTTGTGAGAGGCATCGACCTCACCCTAGTCTTCCCTAGGCAAACTCGTTACACACAGACGATCCCCTCACTCTCCTTATCATGACATTAATGCCGGGGAGTGATTGCGCTATGTGACTTTCACCACCCAATCAATACTTATCCAACTGATTTCCAGTACAAATTCCAGCAGCTGCTGCAGTATTGTCTTGCTTTGTGACAGTTACAAGTCCTGAATGAAATGAAGGCTCGTCCTTATGACGGGTTTCGGCGTGAGAATCTGTCCCGATTGAGCCTGATTTTGTCCAAATCGAGTTGACCTAATAAGGAGATTTAGTTTGATATATTTGGGATGTCAAAGCAATTGCCATGTGATCTGGTAGTTGCTCATCTCCGCACCTTTTGTGCAGCTTCTCGTCGTTCCTTCAAATCTATTTCTCGTTTTCTCGTTTCGCTTTGTATACACCGCTGCTTTGTATGTGTTATATGCTCAGTGCACATACACCTCAGGGATTTGTGGGCTCAGTCTTTCTTTGATCTTGATTTTTTGGTGACATATGTGAGTTTAATTCTATCCTTTTTGTGTTCCATTTCGTGCACCACTACCTCCGCTGATGTTATATTTTCTTCCCTTGAACTTGTTGCACTAAAAGTAAAAGCTGTTTCTGTTGCAGGTTGCAGGCCTCTCATGCGCGAATTCTCGATGCGATTGATGCAATAATGCCACACGGCGTTTATCTCACCTATTTGCGACTCCGTTCTTTACCTCCTCGGATTTTCATCTTCTATCGGCGGTGGTTGAAGTTGTGTCTCTTTCAGGGTATTTATTGCTCTTGGTGGCGACTTCATCCTCTAATTACTTCGCTTGTTTTTTTTTTTAGTTCCGCACCTTGCACACAAAATGCTGACTATCACTTCCTGCAAGTACTAATTGGGCATCTTTCTTATCCCTTGGGCTGATTTTTTACTTTGCAGTGCCCACCGAGATTACTACAAAAATTTTGAGAGCCTATGTCTCATTTTATCTTATTCCATCCTTTGACATCACTCAAGTTCCTGCAAATGACAGTTCCACACTTGAATCCGTCGCTCTGCCGAACGCCTAGAGTTGCTTGCAATGCTATCTGTTTCCTGGTCGTTTGCTGCAGTGCTGCCTGGTTTGATCTTCCAGCGCATTAACATCTTTTCTGTGAGTGCTCTTTCCAAGTTCCACAGTGCTCTTTCCTCGCGCTCGTTTATCACAGGTCACTTTGCCGAGGCTTTGACTTTTATCAAATTTTCTTTCGCACTCGGCTCAGATATCACGTTTGGCCCAGCTAGTACTGGGAGTCCCATTGGCGAAATCCTTCATTGCGCTCCAAATGTTTGATGTGTCTCATTTGAGTTCCATCCCACTTCTCCACACTTTGTGTCCCGACTCCTTGACTTTGCCCGGCACCATCTCCCTCCCCATGTTTCTGCAATTATCATGCGCATGCAAACCTCCATTCTTTCACTCTCGCCTCCCCATCTATTCAGCTGAACCATCTGGAATGATCACGGTTGGCCTGCGTTTTTCGCCTCCATCCCTCATGTAGCGGATGTCACCATTATAACAATGCAGTACATTCCGTGGCCACCTTTTCCGCGTGTTGAAACTGCGATGAAAAACGCTTGGCTCGCAGATGTGGGTCCTGCTTTTCACTCCACTTTGGCCATTGCGCTCTTCGTCACATTGCCCATGCTACCTATCTTTCGCAAGTCGAAAACTGGTGCTGCAGATCCTCCTGACTTACTCGCTCATAATTCTTGGGGGTCCACTTGTTCGGAATGGAGGCGTTGCAAGCAGCCTGAAGTTGGATCTGATTTGAATAGCATTACCTATTTTGCCAGGGATAAAGCTCCTTTTCCTGCTGCTACGTCTGCTCCTGAATTTGCCCGCCTTTTTAGTTTCGGTAAAACACTCGCATTTACTTAGTTTTATCAAAGCTTTCTCAATGTACTTATCTGTTTGTTTTTTTCTTGCAATTATTTTGATCAATATATTCTGCTACTGCATGCTGTGTCACACAATCTGAAGTTATATTTCCCGATCCGCTCCACTACTGCAAGTGATATCTGACCGTCCTGCCATCTCTTATCTGCCCATAAACTGACTTCAATTTCAACGGCCTTTTCTACTGGATAGCACTGCTACCTTCATTCACATCCAAGTTCATCTGCTTCAGCCTTTTCCTTGTCACCTCCACCTCCTCCTGTCAAAAGCAGCTCTTTTTCTCAGTTGAGTGACTTTTCTCCCTCCACTCGAACCAAGCATAGCTTTCTTTTTAATCCACGCCTGCATTTGCACAGTATGTCAGCTTGTTTCTTTCAATGTTTCGGTACTCACTTGTGTGTGTTTCCCTTCTAGAAGTGTCACAGACCTCAATAGCAGTTTTGCTACTCCACTTGTCGGATTATTGGCTCCTCGTCCTTCGATTGCGATGGCGGCGAATGCAATATCTACGATATCTCCGATGTGCAACTGGTGGGGTGCTATGGTTTCTGTTCTACACATTTTGGTCAGTGTTCTGCTCTCTTAGGCAATATGGTACTTACTTTTTCTTTTTCTTTTCCTTACCATTTACCTCAACGCCAAAGTTCACAACGTTCTCATCTCCATATACATACCCCACCCCACTCGCCTTCACATTGTGCAGAAAGTTGTTTGAATCTATCATCTCATCGATAACTGCCCACTCCATGTTAGGTGCTTCGTTTTTGGGTGTGAATAGGCGGCTGCTGAATTCTAGACCGCTATACCTTCCTAGATCCTTGATTTCAATCGGTTTCAAACCTGGAACGTGTCTCGCAAGTATCGCGTAAACGTCCATCACTGCCTCTATGTCTCTATCAAAACCCTCACTGCCTAGCCCACTCACCACAATGGATTGCCTCAAGTGCCTCAGCTTTTTAGCACTCCTGCAATATGATTATCAGTTTTCATGTGCTGTGTGCTCTTACTAGTGACTTACCTATCGCCTTTGACGGGTGCCAGTTTCTTGTCTTCGATCACACCTTGGATGTGAAAGATGACTTCTTCGCTGCATTCCCCAGTTTGCCGCCAGGTTACGGGCCAACAGTCTGGTTCACTGTATTTTTTTTCCGTCCACGGAGTCTTGCAGTGCTCCATTCTGTCAAATATTCAGTGGCTACTTTGTGTGCATCTGGAGTGATTCACCTCGGTCAACTGCCTGGTTTGAGTGTGAAAGGGTCTGTCTGCTTCTCTGCTTGTTCAGATACCACGAAGCGCTTCTTCTGCAATATTGTGAGTTGTCTTTTTGTTCACTACTGCTTTTCGACTTACTAGCTTCGTTTGCACTGTAGTGTTCATCCATGATGCGATGCTTTCATCTCGACCAACTGCGATGTCTTATACTCTGGTAATATTGTTTGCCTTTTTGGGCCATCTATTACTCTTCATCTACTCATTACTTTCTGCTGGTGTTTATTCGCCTCCGAGGCTGCTTCCACTCTAGTGCTACTGGTTATCTGCTGCTCATTTGTGGAGCTCACCTTGTACTTTGACAGGTGTCTGCTTCCAATCACTTATCGGTATCCTGCTTCTTACTTGTCCAGCCCACTATTGGTGGTAGCTGTTGCTTGTCACCTACCTTGACAGCTATACACCTTCAAAGTACTGGTGGTTCTCGTTTTACTATCTGTGCAGCGTGGAATTTGTGTTGACACTTACCTGTTGAGTAATTAACCACATTTCACGCTGCTCTTCAAATCCTCCTCGGGGTTTCTCTACATTTATATCTTACATTTCAGCTCTGCAGTTCAGACTCTACTTAAAGATTAGCTTGCATTCTTTGACTTCCCCACCTACCTGCAACACTCTACCAACTGTGAACTCTTTATTCGATAATTGCAATGTCTGCGTGAGTGGTTGCGACTTTTTTACCTGTCTTCTCTTTTTTTTTGGGAGGGAGGCACTATATCTATTTTCTTTCCCAGATCTAGTGCTGTTCGCCGATCTACTAGGCGCTCTGTGCCCAGTACCCGGTACCCTTCAACTTTTTTTCTGTATGTTTATTTACCCTGGCATTTGCTTGGTCCACTTGCATCTAATTCGCTTAATTTTTTGTTTTAAAAGTCATTCAGATTCTATTGTGTCTCCTTCCGAATCTGCTGCTCAAGCGTCTGCCACTGATCCTACTGAAAATGGTGGTGGCTTTATTCGCCCTGAATGCTCTCCAAAAATGGATGAGGCTTTGCCTCTTTCGCGTGCGGCATCTCCATTGTCAGATGTATTTTCCGCTCCTGCTCTTCAAATTTCGTGCGTTTTTTTTCCGGTTTATTGCTGTTCTCTGAGGTCCTTGATTTTTAGTTCTCACCTGTCACCCATGCTGTCCTCAAAGTCAACTTTGTTTGGGTCGATCGGTAACACCAAAGGTTCTGGTACTTTGTCATACCTTGTCAACTACAATGATGACACTGACAATGTTGGCGACACCAGTAAGTTTCCTTTGCTGTTATCTTGTGCACAAGCCAAGTTCATTTTCTCTAGTAGATACTCCAATTGGTCGAGTCTACTCTCCTCCAGCCCTGCTGCATTTGGTTCGGTCCCCAATCCCTTCTCTAATCCGATTGCTCCAGGACCCGCGCCTTCCACTGCATTTGGTTCGGTCCCCAACCCTTCTCAAGTCCGACTGATCTAGGAACCACGCCTACTGCAGTTCGCACAGTATCTGCTTTGGCCAGTCTTTCTGGTGGAGATGCATCCCCTGGTCTTGCATACCCTGTGCTTGATTGGTCTGGCCATTCTGCTCGGCCTCTCTTCTTTTCTTCTTTGGATTTGCAATATGAAACAGACAGTTTGCCACCGCCTAAACAAAAATTGTGCACGCGATCATCTACTTTTTTAATTTCTAATCTTGCTGACTTTAATTTACTTACTAGATTTACACCTTCTTTGTCGCCTTCAAAGCGGTCACGCTTGGCTAATTCTCCACTTCCAGCTGCAGGGTCCCTCTCGTGTACTCCTTCATCACTGGTCATAGACGGTATTACTTATGTTCCTGCTGGGGGCGTATCTCCTGCACATCTAGGATCTGATTCCAATGGGACTGCAGTTAATGCTACTCCATTGGATGATGATGATTCTGACGAGATCGAGATTGTGACCCCTCCACGTGGCACACGGAGTTCAACCATTGATTGCGACAATGATGTGTTTGATGCTCTGGATATGGATCTTCCTGCTGATCTAGAATCCATACCGGCCCTGGCATCTCCGCCAAAGTATACTTCAAACTTGGCACATATATCTTCTCAATATCGCATCGGTGCCCTGCATTATCTTCTTCTCCTTGTTCTGTGCCACCAGCGTCTCCTGCTAAACCTACAACACCTGTTCCGAAAGACCTTCGGAAATCTGCTAGGTTACCTGCTTTGCCCAGTCCATCTGCTCGGTTCTGCTGGTCGATTGGCAGCTATCCAGAAGGCTTTGTCTTCTGTTGCCACAGAGGATGTTTACCCCACTCGCTCAAAAATTTCAGCGTGGGTACCCATTCCAACTTCACCTGCACCATCTCCAGTCCAGCCGCGCCGGTCCCTCCTCTCGCAGATTGACTCGATCATGGTGCCTGTTGCTTCCCCTCCTTCTGCTTTGTTTGTCAATGGTGGTTTGAGTTCCGATGGTTGCCTTAATCTTGATCTTTTTGACATTTATCTTGCACCAACATACACCAGTGTTCTTAATTTGAAGTGCGTGCATTTATCTTGTTTTTCAACTTAAAGTAATATTTGTGTTTTCAGGATGCCTGTGCTGTACCCAATCATGGCTAACACTCCTGTTGCCGAGGACGTTGACTGGCTCCCTTTTCGCAATGTCTACAGTCCTCTTGATTTAACCTCAAAAGGTATTGTTTTCACTGCACTCACTGCACTCATACTTGGCTTGTTTACCCTCCCTTTGTTCTTCTAGAAGTGTCTTTCGATGCACAGTCTTCACTAATATGGGCTGCTTTGTTAACCCGTCTCGAGCAAACCCAAATGTTGTGAAGCGTGTCCCTTCAGCTAAGGGCACAGCGGGCCTTTGTCCTGCAGGCAATGCCCACCTTGCTCGGCACACTTCACTTTTTTTGACGACCGGTGTAGTCCATCGCTCATTGTTGTACAGTGTTGTTCCTGTGACGCTGGCTAATAACAATGTTTGCGTCATGCGCGAACTCCTGCTTAAACCATTCCAGCAAGAGTTTCAACGTCTAGCTGGATTCTTTGCTTCTGCGTTCTCTTTTGACAACGTGGCTTTTCCTGCTTCTGGGGGTAGTATTTCTTTGACCTCGACTCAATTTTTTGAGGACCAGCGTAGCAAAGTTAACGACAATTACTCGCCAGTTGCAACCAGTCAGTGCAATTTTTTTTTCTATTTCTCTCACTTGATACTTTCCTTCTTTCTTTTGTAGTCCACCAGGCAAATAGGCCCCCTCGATACGCTGAATCAGACCACCGCCTGACTGTCACAGGTCAGTTCAAGTCAACCACGGCGTTTACTGACCCAAGTGAGTGCGCAGCAATATTAATACCTGCTTAACTCTCATTGATTGCTGCAGTTCCTGTCTACGACGGTCGGTGTGCAGGTACACTGCATTTGAGTGCGAAGCAAACCAGCTTCACGAACTAGCAATAGCATTGTATCCTCTCCTTCAAAGCGGTATGGTTGACCTTCCTCCTGGCTCCGTGGTCACCGTTGGTTACACTGCACACACGTACACCACTCAAAGACACTATCGGAGCATTCCCACCTGTCTCTCATTTAATGTAGCTTTTGTTGTGCTTCTTGCACTTCCCACTGCTTCTGCACTGGCACACTCTCCTTCAACTGCACTTTCCTTCCCTTATTCAGATCCAAGGGCCCTTGCTTCATCTTACCGCACTGCCCCAGGTGCATCCACTCCCACCCCAGGTTCCCACTCCCTTTTGGATTTGCGCAGCCCAGGGCGCACTGGTTCGACTGACAAGGTAGTTTACTACAAAGATTTATTCTAACTTGTGTTTGCTCTTTTACCTACACGCCTACTTCTGCGTCTTTGCTCGGTTAAGTTGTACTGCTAATTATTCTAATGTGCACACTGCTCCTTTTCCTCCACATTATCTACTTCTCCTGCTGTGAGACGCGTGCATCAAGAACTGGTCCTATCCAGTGAATGAACTAACTCCAGTGAACATTAGAATGGCAGTCAAGTTCTTGGAGGGCAATGTATTTGGCGGGAGATTCAGATGCATGAGGACAACAAGCATCCCGCATAATCGAGCTGCTCGGCGACATTGCAACCTGCACCTTCCAGCGCCTGCAGATTAATCTACTAAGTCCAATCCGCGGTCCTAAGACTCCTAACCTGATAACCCAGAGCTCCGGTGGCCGATGGAGGACAAAGAAGTTTTCAATATTTAGGCGCTCAGCGAGCGCTGGCAACGCAGTGAAAAGGCTGCAGTGGCGCCTCAGAAAAGAAGCTAGTTTGCGCCGAGTGCAGCTGAGGAGGTTGCAGCACATGCGTGGTACCTTGTAATTATAGCGACCCTCTGCAGAAAGTAGAAAGTGAGCGGTTATCAGCAAAAATTAGATAAACATCTACCAGAGTCGGTGTGGCTTCAGATGTGAGCCGGGTCAAAGACATCCGCCAGCGCAAATGGACCACAATCGATCGTAAGACCTAGAATCAACGCGCTAAACAAAATAACATTGATTCGCGCACAACTGGTACTACTTCATAACTTACTTGTCGGTATTGATGACCCCGCGCACAACCCCGTGCGCCTTTACTGCGGATTCAGTACACTTCTACCGCGAGACACACCCCACCTGCCGCCCCGCTACCATCTTAGCGTTTCGTCTCGCGACTTCCAGGACAAGTTCTTTGGCGATGCTTTTGGGCGCTTACGCGATCATGTTGACTGATGTCCGGGCCGCTGTTGATGTTCAACTTGAATTGTTCAACGATGAGCACCCAACCTGTTGAAATTGTCGCTCGAATACAACCTCCCCTCCTCAATGAACAGACCATCGGCGCCACATCCGACGTCCCGATTCCTTCCGGCCATACTCTGACTGCAGCTCGTCCGATTCCGTTTACTTCTTGGGTTTCGATATCCTCTTCTGGTGCAAATATCGGAACTACTCAGGTACAAAACTCGCAAACTGCATTCCATACTGCATTTGGGCCCGATACAACACAACTGGAACTTTTCGACAGAGCTGTTGCGCCACATCTTCCGCCTCTGTTAAAAGGATACACATTAACCATTCTGGCCTGTGGACCAATGTCGTCAGGCAAGACGCACACGATGGATAGAGGGGAGGGAAACGAGGGACAAAGACCGCGCCGCAGGTATTCCGAGAGCGATGCGGCTTCTGAACAGAGATACTCCCTGGTAGACGAGCGCAGCACTGCAAGGCCACCTGCTGATCGCGGATAAGGTGGTAGCGCAGGCGTGTTTCGGAAGTGCGCGGCAGGCACTGAAAGGAAGGGGGGTTTTGTGGGGTGCTGGAGTTGGGAGTGCCGCCCTTGGTTTTCGCAGTGGCGCCGGTAACCTCGAGGTCTAGGCCAACTCGACGAGCCAGATTATATCCAGTGGTGAGCGGTTGGGTATCCAGATCCGGGAGCTGGATCCGCCGACCGGCGTTCTAGAGCGGCGGCGGGGGCAGGGAGTAGTAGGCAAGTTTGGCTGGCAGCGCCAAAAGTACTAGGGGGTCTAGGCCTAGATTGAGCCTGAGAGCACAAACGCGCAGATGTTTGGAAGGTGGAGAAGGTGGTTTCGATAATATGAGCGGGAAAGTCTCGTGTACTTCGTCCTGGAGAAATACGAGCGCGCGGGATGGAGCTGAAAATTGGCAGGCCAGCTCACAAATTGTTGGAGCCACCGCTATCTCCTCAAAACCTGAGCTAACCTCTACTACTAGCCGCCCGCCGGCTACCCCTGGCAGTCCGCACAAAGTGCAAATTCCTAAAATAAACGCGTCAGTTCCGCAAACGCAGCCCATAATCGCAGCTCATGCACGAGAAAAGCCACCAGGATATCCCCTTCCGCGGTTGCGCTCACTGGAGTGTGCCGGTGCCAAAGCAGCCACCTAAATTTTCCGAATTTCGCGTCGGCCTCAGTGAGCTGCAGTGCAACTCCCAGCGTTGTTGCACACCCTGTTAAGAGGGATCTGCAAACATACAGGCCGATCTCAGCGGAAATAGCAGTCGGCTGCTGCTCTGGACTGGCGCAGTAACTGGCGGGTGGCGGTGGTGGTGGTGAGGAAGATATATTTTGCCGGGACGGCTGCAACCGCAATGTCACGTGACTCGATCTTTCTCCCAAATCGATAATTATTGATTGCAATTTGTGTGCGATTCAATCTTTTACCTGCAATGAAGCATGATGCAACTTTTTGCTCACTCTGCAGGCACGTCCAAGTTGATAAAAAATGGGCCGATGAACTTCGAAACCCTTACCTCTACGATTTGAAAACATCTAATTCTAAAATCTTGGTGTTTCTCAAAACCCACATTCCACATAAATCTCCCGAAACCAGTCTTTCCGATTTCAAGTCTTGGGTTGCCTCGAGTAAAGGCCAAATTTTAGATGCTGCTCGCGATGCAATACACGCAGCTACTTTGGTCCAGCGAGATCGGGCTAAGCGCTAGCACAACTCCTCCTTCTTAACACGTACAATGAATGCGTGCGACTCGCTCTTCAGGAACTGCGCGGACTTATTCCAATCCACGTAGTCAAGAAGAAAAAGCACCCATATCCTCCACCTAGGCGCTGGATTGTAGAAAACCAGAGCATCTGGGATTTGTGGAGCTACCAGATCAATCACGCTCCTCAGCCTGATGTTCGCATCAGTCGCAAATCGATGTTTTTGGTTGATCTTGCGAAACTCGACTTCGATATCGGTCCCGATGAAAGTGCCATTTTTGAAGATGAGAAGGGTGAGCTTGTGGCGATGGTAATCAGCGATTTTTGCAAGTGCGAGAAGGTCTTGCATTGGGTTAATGAAATTGTACTGCTAAATGTTGCACTGGAAAAGAATGTGTGAGTAAGTTAAACTTTGCAGTGAGGTACAATTAGATGCTAACCATTCATTAGAAGGAAGATGCTGGCTCTATTGTTATCTGTGGCTGGTCTGCTGGGTTGCGCTCTCGCACACACCTCGATTTGGCTCGCAATTTGGAATCCAAGCACAAGTTATCCCCATCCCAGAAAAGCAAACTTCAGTACAAATCTGCGTCGGTCTTTGCACTGTTCTGGAACCTCGTGAAGTCACTTGGCCCAGCTGAAGTTGTTGCTGATCTAGAAAAACTTGTTAAAGACAATAACCTTTACAGGATGGACACGGCAATAGCAAATGGTGGAAAGCAGCACACATATACTATCGATGTTGATGGTGGAGTCCCTTTAACTTTTCACAACGCTGAACTTGCCCCTCCTTCTGGTGTATTTGCCAGAAATTATGTGAGGTGGGTTCCTCGTGCACAACTGCACTGCACACTACTGATTATTTGTAGAGCTGTGCATTTTGAGAGACAACCTCACGACTGGTCGGCATCATGGACCACCTTTCGTGACGATTCCGAAGGTGACGCGGGTGGTCATTCTTATCTGGCTAGCTACGGAATCCGCATTCAAGCTGCTTCAAATAAAGCAGTATTCTGGAAACCTGGTGATTGGCACGGAACAAGCTTACCGAAGCTCAAACCTGCTGAAAAGGGAGGACCGCTACTGCAGTGTGGGCTGGCAATTGTAACTTCGGCACGTTTGCCTGCTGCTTTTGAAGCATATCACAAAGGTGATATCTTGTGAGCACAGTTGATTGCTGAGGCTGGAAAAAGTAGTGAAATTGGACTTGAAAACACATTTGAATGAGTTTCTATTTAGACTGCAGTTACCTCGTTGCACATCAATGTTCATATAAGGGTTGTGCGAGATAGACAGTTTCAAGCTAATAATCTATCAGTTGGGTGACTTACTAGGTCCTAGCGAAATCCTTATATCTCCATCGCTGTCGGTTCCGACCCAATCGACTGGGCGCTTAGTAATTAATTAATTAATGCACGTGACATGTTCACCTCACCGCTCAACGTTGTCTTCTTACTTTGCTGTAGTTCAACAAATCTGCATGCACCTCTTTGTCTACTGGTGAATATGCCTCAAAAATTTATACTACTGGTAACTATATATTGCCGCTTGGTTTTGCTACTACTAATTAATCCACGCAGTTCCTATCCCTTCTGGTGCTCTGTATCTACCACAAAGCTTGTTGGGCCTCACTACTGGACTTTCTTGGATGCACGACCTTTGTATTTTTTTCTTCTTCACTACTTCCCTTGGCTCATGCACAAACTTATCGCAGCAGACTCTGGATCATCCATGTACTGGTACCCAACATATCGGTTGCAAGGCCTGCTGCTGCAGTCCCTCATCTTCTACCTTTTTTGTGGGCAATTCACATTTATCGCACTAATCTTCGCTAATGAATTTCCTCGGTATACTTCCTATTGTGCTCACTATTTGTTGGCAACATCTGCTGGTGTCATCCCAATTGTGCTTAGTTTGAGTATTTGCCTGATTGCATTACCAATTGTTGTGGTCTGCTTGCTGCCGCTGTAGCTGCGTTTTTACCTGCGCTCACTCCCACATCAACTCAATACTTCTGCGTGGTGCGTCTTTGCTTTGCATTTAATCATATTGGAATCTTATTCACGCAACTATTTATTATCTTGGTAGATATTAACTGTGCGTTGCAGTTGTGTTTCAATGCATTTGCTGCATGTCTTGCGCTTTAGCGCGTCTTGTATACTACTGGCAATTAAAACTGTGCCAGTATGTGTTGTAGTTTACCTTTCTATGCTTGTGCTAGAGGGTGTATCTGAATATACATATGTATTTTATACATCTGCATGTCTTGTGCTTGCTGGCTTTTTTGTTGTGATGCTGGGTACACTTATATATTGGTGTCATATTATCAACTCTGCTGTATTATTTGACTTGGATAGTAGTTTTGTGGGTGATAATCAATCACCTTGTGTGCAGCCTCAGAGATCCTTCTGTGGTGGAGGTAGACCTTTGAAGAAGCAAATTCTGGCAAATCCTTGGGATGTGCATTGCCAATCTTTTTCAGTATCTGATAGTAATGTACCTAAGGATATACCTAAAAAGAACCCTAAAAAGATATTCAAAAACACTACTTTGACTTCATTTGCTGATGCGCCTGAAAATACACAATATTTGTGCACTAGTAGTGCAGCTGGTCAAGTTGCTGATGTATCTGTGGATTCTCATCCCCAGTCACTGGCTTTGCTAACTTCTTTCAATGCAGCTGTACCAGTATCTTTTGTGAGCCCAAATCTCCCTGTTCAGACCAACGACAACACCTCTCTGCCAGCAGAAGCCACTGACTTAGATTCAGATCAGGCTTTGGCTGAGCCTTTAGTCACTAGCAGTACATTTACCAACTTTCCTCCAAAACCTGTTTCTCAAAGACATGTAGATGACACTATCCGCAAATGGTGCAATGCATCTCACCCTGCAACATTTGAAGAAGCTGGTTGTGCAGTTTGTGGCCAACTCACACTATTGACTAAGTTATCTCCATTGAAACATATCAAGAATATGCTGCATATTCTAGAAAAGCCTGGTGTAATGCGTGTTCCTAGATCTGAAATATCTGATCCTGTGCAAGAGTATCGGGGTCCTGTTTTGGATACTTCCTGTTGTTCTAAAGTGTGTGATTCTTGCCGCGCAAAAATCAGAGAAGGTGTTGTTCCCCGCTTTGCTTTAGCCAATGGTTTGTGGTTAGGAAATTTGCCTCCTGAGTTGCAATCATTAACTTTTATAGAAAAATTATTGGTTGCAAGGGTTCGCCACTCTAAATGTTTTGTGCGCGTGCAGATTGGAGGTTCCATTGGACACAGTAAGCTTGTTTCTAATGTTATTGCATTTGAGAACCCCACTCCCAAGATATATGATATATTACCTCCTCCCAGAGAAGATTTTGATGAAGTTCTTGCTATTATGTTTTCTGGTAGCTGCGCTCCTACTGATGATGATTACAAGTGGGCACTATTATTAGTGCGGCGCAATGTTGTAGCGCACTTTATCAAATGGTGCATATTGAATCACAGTGATTACACTGATGTCACATTTTCTTCTTCTAACTTAGAAGGATATTCAGATGATAAACCTATAGTTGCTGTTGAGTACTTTAAAAAAGATACCAACCGCAATGCTGAAGGTGTTAGTGTTCATGATAGTCTGGAAGATGATGGTGTAGAGGAAGGTAATTGTGTTTTTACTGTGCATGGAATTGTAGGCGAAGATATTGATTTAAAATCAAAAGAACAAATGCGGGCAATAGCTATTCATCATTTGGATAACGAGGGTAAATTTATGCGCACATCTCATGCTGCAAAGCCAGAGAGTATATGGAACAATTTTCATCTTTATCCAAAAATGTTTCCTTGGCTGTTCCCATTTGGCTTAGGAGGAATAGGCTCTACTTCTTTATCCAATTCAAAGCTATCAGATGCCACTCACAAGAAGTTTCTCATGATGTACCACAATAAGCGGTTCCAAATGGATCTTTCTTTTCCTTTTGTAGCATTTAATCATGAACAAATAAAAGCTAGCACAACCCAAAGCTTTATTGTTGCTAATTCAAAGCAAATTGATAATATATCTGTGCGCATGCTTTCAGTCAATAAAGATACTTTACATGACTTAAGTACACGCATGGCTAATGGTGAATTTGTAAAACCTATATCTGAAGAAGAAATCATGTGTTTTTCACTACTGCGGGACATGGATATTGGTTCCAAAAAAGTACAAGGTTCTATAAGTAGCAAAAAAATTATGCAACATGAAATATGGTCTCTTGCAACTTATGTAGGTGCACCTACATGGTATTTTACTCTTGCTCCATGTGATCAAAAACACCCAATATGCATGTATTTTGCTGATACTAATGAATCCTTCAATGTGCCTTTGCAGAGCAGTGAAGCACGCCGCACTCTTTTAAGCCGCAATCCTGCTGCAGGTGCACGTTTCTTTCATTTTATGGTTACTCTATTTTTGGATATTGTTATTGGCACATCTGCATCTCCTGGTTTGTTTGGTCCAATGGCTGCATACTATTGTACTGTAGAGCAACAAGGGCGCCTTACTTTGCATCTTCATGGTATGGCATATGCACTTAATACACTATCACCACTGGAAATCAAAAATAAGCTGCTAGATCCTACTTCTGATTTTCAACTGCAGTTACTGGCTTATTTGGAAAGTGTGCGCATAGGTGAATTTGTATCATCTAATAAGGAAGATGTTATTACCTCAGTACAAATTGCTGAATCTAATGATAACTATATTAGTCCTGAATTAACTCTTCCCATACCTCCTCCTCCCTCTTGTGATTGCAGCACTATTCCTTGCAATGATTGCACTCTGTATAAAGCATGGTTTGATAAATACTTATTTGATATAAATGATTTATTGATGAAGTCAAATTTGCATGATTGCTTAAGAGCATTCAGACCAGATGGTAGTATCCGCAGCATGGATAAGTTTGCTGTTTCATGTTTAAATAACAAATACCGCAAGTGTAAAGCGCGCTTTCCTCGACAAACTTATCCAATATCATCTGTAGATCCTGATACAGGTCATATCTCTCTTAAAAAGTTGGAACCTTGGCTTAATGATGTCTTCGCCTGCTCTTACATATCTTATGCGCTGCAATACTGATGTCACTTCTCTGAATTCTGGCACTGCAATAAAAGCTGTTGTGTGCTATGTTACTGACTACATAACCAAAACAGGTCTAAAAACACATGTAGCATTTGATAGTATGAAAACTATATTTGAGAAGAATACTGCAGTAATAGATGGTTCTCAGTCTGCAAAAGATAAAACCCGCATTTTATTAACTAAGATGGTCAATGCTCTAGCAACTAAACTAGAGTTGGGAAGTCCAATGATATGTCTATATCTTCTGCAAAATCCAGATCATTACACCAGTCATTCCTTTATTCCATTTTTTTTGGAAACCTTTTGTGATGGAGGCCCGCAAAGTATGGTATCCAGAAGATATCCACGGGGACAACAAAGTTGTTCTTATTAAAAAGAAAGGTAAATTGGTTGGTCTTTCATCAACTTATGATTATACTCACCGCCCAGAGATACATTCATCCTTCTATTTATATGATTGGATTTGGCGCTTTACTAGAACAAGTAAGCAAGGTGGTAACCAGCCTATATTAGATGAATCTACAAATGATATTGATGAACTTGATTCTGAGCAGCACGCGTCAAGTTCAAATACAGCTTTGCGGTTTATGGAGGGTCATCCACTAGCTAAAACTCATGTTCCTGTTACCACTCGCAACTGGCAAAATGTTGTGCCTAACTTTATAGGCCCACCTTTACCTCGGCCTGACAAGGAAGATCGCAAATTTTATTGCTGCACAATATTGACTCTATTCAAACCTTGGCGCACAGGTAAAGATCTTAAAGATGAAAATGAATCGTGGCATGAATCTTTTGAGAAATATGAATTTGGAGAGAAGGAACTGCTTTACATTAAAAATATGAATTTAAGATATGAATGTCTAGATGCTCGAGATGACTTTCGAACTCAAATGAAAAATGGTAGTCAAGTTGCACTGCCTATTACTATTCCATTCAGTGAGGACATTACTTCTGGTTTAGCCACTAGCTACAATCACTTGGAAACAAATAATGAGTTATTTTCCAAAGAATTTGATACTGATGATGTGGTTGTACTTTATGATGCTGATACTGGAATGGTATCAGGTAAAAACTACCTGGCAAAGGAAAAAGTAATGCAAGCAATGAGAGATGTATTGGTTAGCTCTGGATGGACCAATATTTTGCAGTGCCCATCCAATAACCAGGGACATGTAATTCCTCAGCCTATTCAAATTCCAAAAGTAAGTGCTAAGGATTGGGATACTGTTTTAAAAATTATGCAAGCTGATATACTGATTGCGCGAAAGAATACAAAAGGACATTCTGATGGTACTAGCGCTAATGTTAGGCTGAAGAAATTTAATCCCAATATTGTTGAAATATGTGACAAGTCTTTTTTTGAAAAGGCTGGTGTAGATTATGGAAGCATAAAAAAATGTGCTGAAGCTGTCATACTGCAATTTAAATTGAATATAGAGCAAGAAAGGGCTTTTCGAATTGTAGCTCAGCATTCATCCACTGGATGTAGTAAGCCTTTGCAACTTTACATTGGTGGTATGGGTGGCACAGGTAAAACTCGGGTAGTTAAGGCTCTTTTGCGCTTTTTTTTAATTCAAAACCGTAGGCATGCAATTGTTACCACTGCTCCAACTGGTAATGCTGCCAATCTTTTGGGAGGATCAACTTATCACTATCTTCTAGGATTCAATGGACAGACAGAAGAAGCCTCTGTGGGTACTATGACTGAAGTATGCAGCCGACTTCAAGGCATTGAATATGTGGTCCTTGATGAAGTATCAATGCTAAGATGCATTGAAATGTATAAAATTTCTGAGTGCATGGCAAAAGTTAAAAATGTGCCTCATGAGGCATTTGGTTCGATTAGTATGATATTTGCAGGAGATTTTGCCCAATTACCCCCTGTCGGAGGAGAAACCGTGTCATTGTACACTCATACTGCTGGTGCCAATCCCACTACTTTAAATGGTAATTATACTGCAATAGGTAAAGCACTTTGGCACCAAGTTACACATGTTGTGATATTGCACACAAATATGCGCAACACTGGTGAAACTGATGATGATATTAAATTCAGAACTGCATTAGAAAATATGCGCTATAAAGCCTGTACCAAAGATGATATCCACTTCTTAAATACTTTAGTATCTGCTAATAAATCAGGTAGGCACTTTGTTGGTGCTGCTCCTTGGCGCGATGCTCCTATTATAGTTGGTGAAAACAGGCAGAAGGATGAAATTAATAGACTTGGATGTTTGCGCTTTGCTTCAGATACTCATCAAACACTGTTTCACTTTTTCAGTGATGATACTGTATCAACTAAAACTGAAAATCCAAAGCAAAAGACAGCACTAAAAAAGGCAAAAAAATCCAAAATTTCTGAGATGACACAAGACCTGCAATCTATGCTATGGGATCTTCCAACTTCTAGTCATCAACACCATGCACCAGGTAAACTTTCTCTTTGTTTAGGCTTGCCTGTTATTATTCGATACAATGCAGCTACTGAATTAAATATTACAAAAGGGCAGTGCAGTACTGTATATGCTTGGCATGCTTCTAAGGGTAAATATGGGCAGCAAGTGTTAGATGTGTTATTTGTGTTACTTGATGATCCTCCTGAACCTGTTCAAGTTGAATCTTTACCACTTAATGTAGTACCACTTACTCGAAGAAATACATCTGGATCTGTATATTTGCCAGATGATTCGCACATAAATATTATGAGAAATCAAGTTGATGTTCTTCCAGGTTTTTCAATGACTGCATATGCATCACAAGGTCAGAGTCTGACTATCAATGCTACTGACTTGAATACCTTTAGTGATCACCATTCATATTACACTGCACTTTCGTGGAGCCGGAGTGCTGCAAAGACAGTTATATTGCAAGGTTTTGATCCAAGACACATAACTGGTGGTGCAACTGGCTCTCTGCGCAAAGAATTTAGAGAGCTTGAAATACTTAATGAAATTACAAAGTTGCGATATGAAGGTAAGCTTGATAAATCAGTGAGTGGTTCTACAAGAAATACACTTATAGAGCAATATCGCAACTGGAAAGGTTTATCTTATGTACCTTGCAATGTTCATTCGGCAATAAGATGGTCTGATAAGGATCCCTATATTCATGAACCAGCAGATGATATTGAATGGTCAACTGTTGATAAAAAAAAATTTAAGAAAACAAAAGATAAAATAATATCTAAGGCTCTTGATGATACTGCTTCATTACCTGTTGCTGGAGCTACTCAGCATACTTCTGCGCTAGCCTCTTCCAAAAAGCGCAAGAGATTATCAGACTCTGAGCATACTACATCACCTAAAAAGTTAAAGATATCGCATGTTTCCACGCCACCTACACCTTCTAAAACACCTCGTGTCTCATCATACACACATAAAAACATTGTGCCTGCTTCAAGCAAAGCATCACTGCCTCCACCTTCTGAGTCCAATCTGAATACTACTTATAAATTCTGCACAACTCCACAGCAACCATTTACACCAGTGTCCACTAAATTTCTTTATTCTTGTTTGCCACCTTCTATGTTATCTGCTAATGTGCCACCATCTGCTCAGACTGGCGCTCCTCAGGCACTTGAAGTACCCTTGAGACTCAAATGGTCAAATAACAGCTGTGCTTATGACTCTCTGTTCAGCATAATAAGGCATACATGGAGGGAAGTTACAATGGATGTTTCAAATTATGAGTATTTACCAAATATATATTCAGATTTTCAATCTAACCTTGATAATACTCTAACATTTGAGAATATCAGAGACACTTTCCGCTTGCAGGTTCAGCACTTTTCCATGTTAAACTGGGGTGCATACTCTGCCACATCTGATGTATTGGGACAACTTCTTCGCTTAAAAGAACCATGGATTAAGGGTCAAGCTATATGTACTTCTGGTCATATTTCTGCTAGAAGGATACGAAGCTTAGGTGCAGCACTTTTGTCAGGTCCCTTTTTAGAAGCTCCAACTTCTACTTCTGTGTGGTTAAATAGTATACCACCTAGAGAAATGGGACCTAAATGTGCAATATGCAATGCAGATATTCATAAAATGTACTCCATACAAATAGCCCCTCCTGTGATTGCATTTTCACTTGACGGAATGGCTAACTACTCATTAGACACTGAGATAGCAGTGATTATTGCAAACAATCAAATCACTTATAGGCTAAGAGGTGTTTCATATTTTAGTTCATTGCAGAGTCATTTTGTGTCGCGGATACTAGATTCACAAGGCAGAGTATTCTACCACGTTGGTATGAGCAATGGTGGTAATAGTATATTGGATAACTTGAGTATCAGAAATGTCAATATGTTACTGGGACCAGATACATACCGCCCTTCTGCTGCTGTGTACTGCAAAATATAATCACAGGACTCGTACCTGCCACGCGCTCCGCGCGATGGCCCACACTCGCAAGTGGAGTTCAAGTCATCTTGGTTGTTCTAGTTTGTCTAATCACTGTGTAAGTCTTATCTTATCACCCCATCCCTTGTCACCCATGTCGCAAGCAGGATCGGCGGATAAGAAAGGCTGCCGGCTTGCACTAGCCAATGTATTTTCCTGTAACCACCCAAGTGATTGCAGAGTCCTGAGAGTCGTATATTGAGGCAGGAGTAGGGATAACTTTGTATTGAAGTTAGGTAGATAACAAAAACAGTGTTTTGCCTGGGCTTGGGTTGGCTTTGGGTTGGCGTGGGCAAGAAACCCAAAAATAAATGCGGTGAGGCAGGCTGGAACGACTGGATAGACATGTCCAGCTGCTGTTCTGTACATCATGTATATGCAAACAGTTATTAATTATTTTGCAGGGAGGGAAACCAGAATACGGATATGAATGAGACAATGATATCCAGGAGCAGAGAAGGTAATGCTTTCACATTCTCGGCTGGCTTGCAAGATCGCCTTGCTATCTTATCATCTGCCCCTTGGGGAACTTATCGCGGAGCTCCTCTCCTCCATCAAAAATGAGACATGGCTTGAAGTGAGCCTTTGGTTTAGTGTCATTCTCGTGAGTCCCTCATTATCCGATTGCTCAGATAATGATATTAACGACTTGCAAGTGCCGAGCCCAGAGCCGGATTGCGGCATGGTAATAAGTCGTTCTAAGGAAACCTAATTTCTTATAACACTGCCTGCAAATCAACATAAATTTTTGTGGAAGTAGTAAAATTATGTTAAACATGTGTGAAGGTAGTAAGATTATGTTAAAATTGTATGAAACCTCATACAATTTTAACATAATTTTACTATTTGCACCAAAATTTAAGGTGATTTGCATGCAGTGTAATCTATGTAATGTGTGACGGACGGCGTATAGATTTGAGCTCTAAGCTTTTGATTTCTACCTGAGCCTGCTCGGGAACCGTACTCGTGGGTTTGGGCTGTGGATTCAATTAGAATTACGAAATATTTATTTTTGTAAAAAAAATCGGTGTAAGCCAAGGTTTACGGAAAACCCTGTAACGTCGATGTATCGGTGAGATTATGATTATGATTTCCTACAGATTCATTTCATCTAATCTTTTTTTCAGGCAAGTCATCCAAATCCTTCTGGGGTTGCCGCAGGCTCACCTTCCCTGAGCCATTTGATTCGGCGAACAGCGATGGACGTGCCACATTCCAGCGGAAAACATACGGAAAACAAGGGAAAACACTCTGGGATGCCAGGAAGGATGAAGGTCCGTTCAAACCCTTTGGGCCTGTAGGACCAAAAAGAGAGCTTGTTGTTATTGCTTTGAGCAACACACAGGGTGTCAACAATACTGTCTCTGCCCACCGAGTAGTCGAAATCAGTAATCTTCGAGCAGACGCAAACATTATGGAAGCGTACAAAACTGCGAGAAAGGATTGCCTAATCGAAAAAGATGGGAGGTGTACAACCGATGGGCAGTGGAAGCGATTTCACAGTTTTCTTACAGCGACTTGGGGTGAGCAAACTAGCTCGTTTCGTTTCTTGATGAACTAATCTTGCTACTCCAGGTCGCAAGCTCTAATCAGAGTTTTGCTACTCCTTATGATGCCCCGTATCATTATTATTCAATCTATGATAGCATGGGGTAGCAGGAGGTTTATACAGATCCCGGATTCAAGAAACATGTTAGTTGTTATTTTCCTACTTGGTATTCGTTCCCTATAATATCATCTTCAACATAGTTAGCTATCATTGCCCAGCACATGGGCCTGCTTCTGTTGTGTCTTACCGATTCGATCATCATCCCGTTGAATACCACGCAGTATGCTCTTGAGTTAGACAGCTATTTGGATGAGTGAGTAAAAGTTGGCCTCCTAATCACCGTCATGTTCTTTCTCAACTTTCTGTTCTTTCTCCAGAGTCGAGGCCCTCCTTTCTTCCCCCAATGTTCAAGACAAAACCTCACCAGCCTTGACGTAATTCTCCAATCTCCGACAATCCATCAATCAACTTCAAGAAGTTAGTATCCTTCTCGACATTGAAAAAGCAGATGCAGAGAAACACTTTAAGAAACTCCGGAGCAAAATGCCTTCCTTCCCAGGAAATGCAAAAACCGACAGTAGTTGTAAAACGCAAAGCCCGCTGTCTCGCCGGCTCAAGAAATGGATCAAAGGTATCTTCGGTGTCGATCATCAGAAGCAAAAGGAGGCGTTCATGACACAATCTTGGGAGAGCCTACTTTCTGGTTCAGAGTCTAGTGAGGATGAAGACAGGACTATTGCTGGTTGGTTGGAGCATAGACTGAGCCGATATTTGGGTATTTACGTGTAGGTATGCAAAAGGTGCTATAAAACAACCTAACAAAAACACTACCGCACCTAACCAGACTATCGATATGTAAGGGAGCGAGGACGGGTTGTCAGAGATTCCCCGAGGGAAAGCTTTGTAATATCGGATGTACGCGCGCGACTGCTCCAGGTTCAAGACTATAGCGCTAACGTGGGTGACTAAGCTTAGACAACTCTTAGAACTAAGTCGAGAGAAGCCTAGTTGGGGTGTACGAGTGTACGAGGGAACCAGGTGTGTATGTCCAAATCAATTAACCAAAACCAAAACCAATACAACAAAACTAAGATTCTCCTAGGCAAACTCTGGCTCTAGCTAGAATAGTAATCTCGAGGTTTGTCAACAACCCTAGGCAAACTCTGGCACTAGCTGCTGTGACGCCGTAAAGTCCTCGACCAAACTCTGGGCCAAGCTACGATATTGTGAGTGAACTTAATCACTAGGAACTTGTACCACAATCTTAGTGGCTCGTCTAACTTCGTGAAGAAGTCAACTAAGGAACCCTCACTCTGGAGCCGAATAATCCCTTACTAGAAGCCGTCCCCTCTAAGGAAGCAACTAGATTTGAGTTGATCTGGAGTTCGAGAGAACTCTACACACTTAAATTCGATCAAGATATAAATGGGCTTTGCGAAGCGCGTGAAGTTTATTACTTTCTTAAGATAACCAAGTCAGGAGGCGTCACGCTACTGATCCCGTGGGGACATTCTACGGAGCACTGGTCTTAGCAGTCAAGTCGAGGGCAAGAAACTTGTCTTATTGAATAAATATATCTGGCTTATATACTGAGTAGAGAGAGTTTAATACAAAAAATAGATGAAACAGATACGGAGAGAGACGGAAAGAGAGTGGAACAGAGGAATCTGGCTCGGAAAGGAAACTCCAGCCTATATATGGTACACACGATAAAGAAATAGTCCATTCTTGGGTATATATCAGAGGTAAAATATGATTTCGTGAGGATTAACATAGTTTTAGAGTGTTTTGATCCGAGCGAGGTTTCTCCGATTACTCCACAATTCTCCGGGGTCAGGAGTACCTTTGCGCTTCATGATCACTCGCCGCCCGGTTTCCCTTGGGTGAGTTTCATTCTATTCCTCGGATAGTTCTGTCCATCCTGAGTGTGATTAACATTCTCTCGAGAAGGCCTGTTATCTAGCTTTCCAACGACACCACTTATGATAATCTCGAGCAACTGCGCTGAGTATGTACAAGTGATTCCCGATAGTCGGCTTTAACAGATAAGACCTCCGTGTATGATTTCTAAGATCAAATGTTTTGATTTGCCAAGGCTAGCCCGGCGCGTAGCTTTCCGTAGGACCGCTAAGTATGTTTCTACCGTCCTCAAGGTTACGACCGGTGCCGCGAATAGACCTCTACGGTTTCCCTCGGGATTGTTCTGGTCCATTGTTACGGACTGTAAAGTCCACATCTTAACATAGCTCGTTGGGGGTCTTAGTGCGAGGGATGCCTTCCCTCATAATTCCTTCCCTCGAGTAACGCGTTGGCTTAGTACTTATCCCGCTTCGAGATGTCCTGTAGTTTAGAGAGTCTACACTCTTTGGGTATAACTAGATTGACGATCTAGCGTTACATCTCCGGGCAGCCCAGGTATCCTCGCTAGCTTGGCTCTAGGCTACGCTTGTGGGCGTACCTTCATGGCTCGCTGAGTATTATTGTTAAGTTCTTTGCCTCGGCAACAGCTATCACGCTCGGGCTCCGTATAACTCTCTTATTGCATTGTATAACACGTACAAAGTGTCAAAATGTACGGTTACACGCCTTAGGCCGATTTTAGGCCTAATACCGAAGTAAAAGAAACTTCCCTGACCATCCTGATATACCTAACCCGCCCAACATTTCAGACTTCCCTGACATTCCTAATATCCCAGATGTCCTCGACATACCTAACCCACCCAACCGTCCGGACCCCCTATCCCCTCCTTCACTTGTCTCTAATAATATGTCCTTGTCATCACCCTTCCCTCCGATCTTCGAGTCTATCCGCGCCGCAAAGTGTGTCTTGTGCGTGAACCGCAAACTCATTTCATTTGAGCGTAGGTTCATTGATGCAGGAAGTATCAAGGACAGAGAATGGTACTGACATTTAGTAGTTGCCCCGGGCAAGTGGCTCGGCTACGGTGCAACCACTATGCCAGCTATTACAGGTAAAATATCTCGTCGGTCTTTTTCCGTCACTATCGGAGGCTATAAGTATTGACAAGAACACCGCGGCTGTGATGGTGTAGAGCGAGCGATTGGCATAGTTGTGGACGCTATGAGCGAGAGTCTGCAAGTCTGAACGTCTCGTCTATTTAATATGTACGTCAATTTACTATGTACGTCAATTTCACCTACGCCAATCTCACCGACTCGACAGGGATCTTAACTCTGATGAGTGCGACAAGGTACGATTTGCTGTACAACATTATTATGTATCTACGTTGCAAGAATATTCTCAATATCCTGGCACCTGAAGCGGCTTTGACACATTTGAGCTGATGTCCTTTTATCATTCTTCCACATTTTCCAACTTCGTGGAGATTTAATGAAGTAACAGTTAGAAGGGTGTAGTATAACCGAAGGCATCATGGGGCTACATGGAGTGTTCACACCAGTCTTTCGCGATGGCAGCTTTCCGGGGGGGTATGGGAATAAAATTCAATACCTAGTCATTTTTTCAATATTAGAAGTTTCTGGAGACCGTCACAAGGTCAGCTGTGAAGGGAAGGTATATCAAACTCTCCCTCTCTCTCTGCCATTGGACCCGGAGAGTGCAAGGGCGGTGAGTGGTTTGACATCGGGTTAGCTAGTTACAATAACCGGTATTGGTGCTATTTAACTTCCTGAATTCCTGAAGAATCCACCTTCCCAGTTTGTTTGTTCCTTCAATATGTCTTTCACTGATCGGTTGGCAAATGGGCAACCCCTGGATGCTACTGAACCTACAACCCACTTCCTAGATTGTGTCGTAGTAGGTGCAGGTTTCGGGGGTATCTACCTTTTGTATCACCTTCGCAAGGTCGGTTACTCTGTCAAAATCTTCGAGGCCGGTGCCGACATTGGTGGAATCTGGTACTTTAATTCTTACTGTACGAACAAAATTTTCTTTCTATTACTGTACACTGAACGCGATTTCAGCTGGCGCAAGGGTGGATTCGGAGGTCCCCGTCTGTTCTCTGTTCTTAACTTTTGAGATTACTGCCCAGGACCTAATGCGACTCTTGACAGATTTACGAGTACTCCATTGAAGAAGTATGGCGAGACTGGATGTGGAGCGAAAAAATTCCCATGACGTGATGAACTGCGACGATATTTCAACCACGTTGATAAGAAGTTGAACGTCAGGAAGGACATATTCCTCAATAAATGTGTTGTTAAAGCGCGTTTCAATATAAATACTGATCGATGGACGGTTACGGCAGAAGATGGAACAGTCGTGAAAGCAAAATTTCTGGCGTTGTGTACCGGTTTTGCATCCAAGATATATATCCCAGATTTAAAGGGCCTTGACTCTTTCCAGGGTATCAGCCATCACACAGCACATTGGCCACAAGAAGGAGTAGAATTGAAAGGAAAGCGTGTGGGAATTATTGGCACTGGAGCTAGTGGTGTGCAGGTAAGTAAAGAACTAACGCGCACTACATACACCAAGGGCTGACAATATATACAGGTGATACAGGAGATAGCGGCAGATGTGAAACAACTTACTGTCTTCCAGCGTACACCAAATTATGCACTACCTATGGTACAAACTAAGTTAGATAAAGCGTCACAGGATAAAATGAAGCCGCTATATCCAACAATTTTTCAATATCGCAGGGAGACTATCAGTATGTTTGCATTTCTTCAAAATCAAGCCGCATATCTAACAATACTTGAAGATGGATTCCATTATGATATATTATCCAAGAAACTTTTTGAAGCTACACCTTCTGAACGCATCCTTCACTTTGAAAACATGTGGTCTATGGGTGGCTTCCATTATAACATCCAGAATTATGCCAATTATATAGTAGACCAGGCGGCTAACGACGAGGTGTACAAGTTTTGGAGGGACAAGGTGCGGGAACGCTTGCGTGATCCTTTAATGCAGGAAAAGCTTGCACCCTCTAGTAAGTAATGGATACTAGCGTACCACCTAGTACTGACTACGAGTCCTTAGTTCCACCTCACCCATTGGGTGCCAGGAGGCTATGCCTGGAGCAGGTATGCTACTTTTTTCATAAATCTTACATACTTACTTCCTTTAATTATGTCAATGCCAGAACTATTATGAAGTCTACAATAGATCAAATGTCGAGCTTATTGATCTGAACCAATTCCCCATCAATGAGGTCATATCAGTTTCAACTACTTATAATAGTGCTAACGGAAGACTGTCAGTGTAGATCACCCCACATGGTGTTCTCACGGCAGATGGAGTTGAGCGTGAACTCGATGTTTTAATCCTTGCAACTGGTTTCGATAGTCACACCGGAGGAATCACCCAGATTGATATTTGTGATGTTGAAGGGAAAAGTATCAAGGACAAATGGGCCAGCGGGGTTGCAACCAACCTTGGTCTGACAACCGCCGGTTACCCCAACATGTTTTTCATGTATGGACCCCAGGTTGGTGCATGCACTATATTCTCTTGAATCACAGACTCAATAAAAATCTGAAAGAGCCCTACAGCGTTCTCAAATGGTCCTACCCATACCGTCAGCTTGTTCATTTCCATGGTCTTTTGTGTAGTTGATCTATCTGTAGGACATCCAAGGGGAATGGATCGTCAACTGCATTGAGCATATGATGAGTACCGGATTTACACGAATAGATGCACAAGTTGAGGCTGAGCAGGAATGGCGAAGACAAGTACTACTTTTGGGAAGTATGACCTTGCTTCCCAAAGCTAGGGGATGGTATATGGGATCTAATGTACCAGGCTAGTTTATTTTCTTGTGGATCTACAATGCAACTCATGAATTGCTCCAGGGAAAGCTGTGGAGCCCTATAACTTCATGGGTGGAGTACAGGTGTATGATAGATTGATAACAGAGTGTGCAACACAAGGATACGTAGGCTTTGACCTAAGTTGATACTTGGGTTTAAAGTTTACATTTCAACGAATTGAAATAGTCACTCGGCGCTTATCTACCTTATTTAGATTTATTTCCGTGGATGGTGATTTCTTGAATCACATTTCCATGTGTAATTCCAACTCAACAGAGATGTTTCAACATAATCAATGTGTTTGGCATTTGATAGGTCACATGTCCTTATGGGACCATATATAAGGTCCCGCAACTTCGCTTTCATCCCCTGGGACCCCATCCCTACCAAGGTAAGTTGTATTGGTTGTAGTGTGGGGCACGGGTATGCCGGGTTTGGCCGGGATCTGGGTCGGGTCGGTTGTGGATATGGGTACCTGGCACCCGGCTAGCGTACCGGCAGCTCTTAGCGCTGGGCAAGCGCCTTTACCCCCTCATCCCTTTGTTACATATATAGAAGCAACTAACTACAGTACATGTGTGTCAATATTGGGCGGATATCAAAAAACCTGTTTTTCTCTTGTTCAACCCCTGCGAAGAACTTTTTGAAACAAAAAACAAGTGACTCGCAACCCCCCAGCAAATGTGCAAAAACAAGTTCAAAAAAAACATGTAAAAAGAGACAGAATATTGTAACTAGTGGTAAGTAGAGTATTATCCACATTGAAAGACTGACTGATACAAACCACAGACAACGATTGTGAGTGATAGGCTTTGATCCCAATAGAAGGTGACAGCCTTATCAGCGGGATTTTAGGGCTTTATCCATGGCGTGGTGAGTAAGCACAGGGAACGACTTTGATGAGTAAATGTTCAACATACGCCTGGTGTTCTTGTGATGGACCACTGTTTCAGAACAACAACTATGACTCACCAACACATCCTCTACAGACTGGGCAAAACTGATGGTTTCTGTGTAGTTTTCTGGGCCTTTAATAATGAAGCCATTGGGTTGCAAACTGAAATACGGCCTAAAAGCTATATTACAACCTTCCAAGTATTTGAGGCCAAAAAGGACTGCTTCAAGAGGCAATTTACATGTTGCTGTTTTATTGGGATTGATCCTTGAGAGTGTCTTGTTTTTGGGATGGATGTTGTGGATCAGAAGAGATTTTTGAGCTACCCACACCTTGGTCTTTCATATTGCTGACTCATCAAATCATTGATGTTGATGTTTAATAGATGTTCATGCCGAATTATGAGTGGCGGCATTGATGGCAGCCATGATTATTATCTTCTGACTACCAATATAATGAATTCAACAAGCCTTCCCTTTCTCTCTCTCCAAATTCCTCAAGGTCTGCATCAATTTGTTTCCCACTTTTTTAGCATTCTCCATTTGTTTTACCACAGCTATGTTGCTCTTCTCCATAAAAAACGGCGCTTCAGGTATGATATCCTCTCTATATTCCTTTCCTGCTTTGTCTTCAAGCCCTGTCAGTTGAACACGCTGACACTGCAAGGATTGCGTCCAGCCCACAGATAGAATGTGGACAAATTTTCCAGTGTGCTCCCCTTGGACTACAACAAGTAGATTTCGTTCATACCTCTGATCCAACAGAGTTCGAGTCCTTGTTTCATTTTCAAGATCCTCCAAGTTTAATTTTTGAGACCTTGGCGCATGGGTCCATACCTCAACTTGCCCCTTGCTTCCGTACCACAAATTCACTGGCAGGTAATCCTTCTGTTGGCTCAAGGTAGTTGCTACATAAATTGATTGTTCACCTAAAGCCTCTTTGAGACAAGGATCAAGAATCCAGTGCTCTAGCTTGAGTTCAGCACCACCCCCTCCTCCAACCGCTGGGGGCGGCGAGTCAGTGCAAAAATTCGCCTCCTTAGACACAAGGTACTCTCCATCTCCGGTTTCTATGCCCTCTTTCCGCTGCTCTTCCTCTTCCCATTGCCTATGCACTTGGGCCATTTTTGCCTTGTATTCTGGATTGAGGTACCCATTCAGGGCTAGCAGCTCTTGGTCAGAGTATGAAGGAACGTATCCTCGTTTAAAGCCGTAATGCAATGGCCGTGAAGACCCGTGCTGATCTTCTTGAAAGAAACAATGGTTATCATCACGCCGGAGCCTAGAGTAGTCAACCCACGAGGTGGTGCTGCATCCATCTGGCCGCACAAGGACTGCAAGCCCACTGTGTGTAGCAAAGTTGACTTTGACATCCAAAATTGTGCAGCAAAGTCCTTTTATCAGTTCAACCGGTTTGTATCCTCCCCACTGATCCAGCTCTGTCCCCCCAACAACGCAGACACAAAGATCCTTCCAAGGTGACACGCCGGTGTGAGGAGTTATGGGTAGTGGGCCTTTTGGCTTCAAATTTGGTGAAAGTTTGGTCAGATCAAGGTGCTTGGCAGTTCATTCTGAGCAAAATGTAGCAGAGTGCTCTGCAAGAAAGGGTGGGTTCTCTTTACAAACCTTGCCAAGAGCGGTAAGGTTGGGCTGATAATGTAGACAATTATGGTCAATGTTCAAGACCAGCTCTAGCTCTGGTATCCACACCTCAACATGTTTTGTATTGCTTGCGCTAACAAAGCCCTCCAGCTAGAGTTTGGAGATACAATACAATGAACTGCAAATAAACCGTAAATTGCATTGTATTGTACCAGCAAATGTACCGCTGGGGGTTGTACTGGTACAGAGTTTAAATCAGTACAGATTTACAGTTTATTGAAAATTCAAAAATTGCATAAACTGCTTTAAATCAGTTTAAATCAGTACAAATCAGACCCTGTTCAAATCAGGGAGAAACATATCTTTTGCGCTATAAAATAATTGTTTAACACTTTTTCTTCCTTGAATATGGGTAGTAGTGTGCCTCTCAAAGACTTTGTCCACTATTAAAAGTTTATCAGATATCATTATTATTGTTTGTTGCATATTGAATGCATATCTTGTGGAGTTTATAGCAGTTTATACTAGTATATACTGGTGTAAACCAGTTTGAATCTACACTGATATAAACCACATAAATTGTATTGTACTGCAAGTTTGTACTGGTTGTATCAGTACAGGTACACAGTTTAGCCAATTTTGAATAAATCTTGTACTGATACAATTCATGATTTATTGGACTTGAGGCAAATAAACTGTATTGTATTGTATCTCTAAACCCTACCTCCAGCCTGGCGATAGGAACTAGTTTGATCTTGACTGTGCAGACAATGGAGTTTGGTATCTAAAAATACTGCACACCTTTGATGGGAGGAACACTTTGGCAAATTTTGACTAGACGGTAAATTTCTTTTGGAGGTGTATCATCGGGACTGCTTCTAGCAAGGTATTTTCCCTGTATAAAGATGCCACCTTGCAGAACAAAGGGTGCACTTCATCCATGATATATGTAGAAGACCTTATACCTTGGCCATATCCAAGGCCAACCTTGACATTTTCCCCAGGAAAAAAGCTCCAAGAGCTAGGTGGAGGCATGGTTTTCATAAATGAACACTCCGGCTCTAGACAGCATGCCCTGAACCCTTGAAGGAATTTCTTGGAAATCTGGGTTGCACATGAAAGATTACTGATCTTTTGATGCACAATAGCCAGCCCTCAGTAAATCTCTTGGTCATATAGGAAAGTTTTCTTCTGGTGCTCACAGGTCAAGGGATCATTACAGCCTGGGCCTGAGATACAGGTAGTCTGAGCATTTTGAGGAAACCGCGTATGGATTTTGGACGTGGTTCCCGCGCCATTTATCCAAAGGTGAGGGTGAGAAGACCTTTTCCCTCAAAATGCATGGGTGGATATGAGAGTTTTTTCCTTTTGCAAACAGGAGTTGCATCATGCCTGTTCCTTTTGCTTCCAAGAGCAACTGCATCAGACGCTTCTGATTCAGACCTAGTTCCGTGAGTAGACTTTGTAGGTTGTTTGCATTCTGGTCTGGGCGTTTGAGGTAAGAACAGAACCAAACATTCTTCTTCCAAGTTCATATCCTCTCTGTTGCCAGCCACAATGACTCCAGGGTCTCCACAATATAGCCCACTCCTAGAAACTACCCACGTATTGGGCTGGAGTGATTGTACAATTTTCTATCTTACAATCCAGGCGCATGCCGGCACAAGTGTATCATGATAATATCATGTGACATTTTTGAGGTGGATCCCAAATATCACGTGGTATTGCACTCATAGAGCCTCGTCTAGCCACAGTGTCAAGGATGTAGGTGTAAGGTTGGGATAAGCATAATCTGGACCACATAGATGTACATGGCCCAGAGTACTGGTACATAAACTGCCTGTGGTCCCATAAAGGAAACGGCCAGTCCCTGTACCAGCACAGGCAGTGAGCTCGACTCCTGAAAGGTAGACTGACAGGCCAGGACAGGGACTCTAAAGTAGAGTAAGGCTAGCCCAGTACCTGATCACATAGTAAATAATATTGTGCATTAGACCCCAACAAAAAAGAGGAAGAGCGATAGGGCAAAACCATGTCCCCATACAGGCTAGGGGTAACCGTGCTGTGGCCTATCTGGCTCTTGCTGGATGGCTTCTGATGTAGTACTCATCAACGAGAGTCGCCAAATCCCATGCAACTGATAGCAAAACCAGTGCACCACCTCCCCAGGATGTTATGCACATTATAAGTGGGAAGTTCTATGTAATAAATGTACTATATCACAATAATACATTTTTATTATCTGCATACTACTGTTGTCAACAGCCGTGATGTAATCAAGAGACAACCTAGTCACTATCTTCACTCTCCGATCCATCACAAACTCAGTGAGTCTCAGTGAGCTCAAACAAATATGCAAACACGAGATGAGCTACTTAGCTTGTCTTATTAGTAGGTAGCAAGTGTCCAGCTTGACTGAGGCCTCGGTGGGTTTGCTTCTGTCTTGACTCATAGCCTCAGGAGTGCACCCTCAGTATGACCAATTTGCCATCTCAGTCATTCCCAAAAGAAATTCCCCGCCACTGGTGATTCTTGTGGCTGTTCTCCAACTCATCCCATTTCGTAGCCTTGCCCGGAGCCCCCATCAGTGATTACCTCACTCATGTCCTTGAACACCTCCAGGGCAGTAAATTCAATATTGTGTGCAGTCTCATTGCCTGTTTCACCTCCTCACATCAACAGCAGCCTCCTTGGCACATCATAGCAGCAAGATTGCGATATAATGCAGTTTTTTTAGTAGATTTGCTTATAATAATTTGGAACTGGCGCTTATTATTATTGACTTTGTATGCAAAACGATATTTAGCATTTCGTCATAAATATTTTGATACAAATCCCTGCACAATGCCAAGGCGCCAGCCTGTGCCAACCAGACAGCCGAGATCTCCCGAGATCCATCAATCTTGATTGCTAGATTTATATTCAAATGTGTGACAAGTGACGCCCCAATTTCCAGGTGAGCTTCAAGGTGCCTGCTTAGGTGATATGAATGCACCTGGTTTACAGGTGCCATGGTGAATGCCTGTAACGCCTCCACCTCTCCATCACCACCACTGACCATATCAGGCAATACGGTCATCCTAGACGCCACTGATAGACCAAATGGTCTATCTTATCTTTCTATTTATTATTAACTATAATAAAACCGTTACTATAAGTATCGTACAATTACTTAAGAGTCTAGTTAGTCTTTTACACCGTCGTACACACAATAGTATCCTATTTGTCATGTTCACTGGTGTTCTTAAGGACTTTGCCCATAGGGTGTGTTATACTTTTTTGAACATCAAAAAATTACTATTGTGTGAATAACACAAAGCTATTAGTTAAAACAAGCTAAAAACAGTTATACTACCAAGTATAACAATCATTATTCCAACTTGCTTCACAAGCTATACAAACCCGCTCCATTTTTCCTTCTCACTATATCATTTGCTGTCCCCATGACCTCTCGAAATCAATCAGAGAAGTCACATCAGAGTGTGCACAATCATGCACCTTCCAGTTGTGGTGACGTGTCACCACACTCAATCTATTCAGTTGCATCAGTGACTCATTCTGTACGTGAGTCTGAAGGACAGCACTACAAGCAGGACAAGAGTCCACCTAATGAACAGTCTATGACTATTCATAAGAAACAGCCAACCCGAGAGGGTTTAAGTGAGATTTCTTCTGTGCTACAAGATGTAGCAGCATCACTCGACAAGAGTACACAAGTACTCAATCGTATTCTCAATATAACTGAGAAGTGGGATGTATCTAACATCTGATCTGATGAAGAAAGATCTTCTTCATTGAGAAATAGCAATAGAATCACTATTGCTGCACCCACACTGAGACGGCCTGCCATCACACTGCCGGTATTGCACAATGCAACACCATCTGTTCTAAAGATGTCCATGAGTCCGGATCCAGGTAAACCCGGATCTGTTGCGCAGGTACCTGTGGGCCCCAAGGGGCTACCCATGACCCGCACGGATCTGTGGGAAACGGATACCAGGATCCGCAGGTATTTTAACACAGGTACTTGTGGGTACTTGTGGATCCCAGTGAACACAGGTACTCACAAGTTACTTGTGAGTACCTGCAAGTATTTAGTACTTACAATAATAGTGAAATGGCTACTACATGCAAGGTATGAGTATGAGACACTTAGTAGGTGCTTAGTATGTAGAATAGAGCACAATGTGGGTAGAGAACAGTGGTCCTTGAGTGATACAAGTCACTGAAGTTGAAGAGGGACTATATTCATCATGATTGTATAGTGTACAACAGTGCATATAGCCACTTGTAACTTGCTACATGCTAGGTGGACAGATGAGCTGCTCAGACAAGGTCTAGTGCATAGTGGAGAGCATATTCCAGCTGTTATTTGAGTGAAAAAAATTTATTCTTGCCCTCCCCACAAATACTTGCAGGTACCCGCAGGTAGCACAAATTTGCTTGGATCGATACCCATGACCCATACGGATCTGTGGGAAACGGATACCTGGATCCGCAGGTAGACATACCTGCAAGTATTCTCATGGTCATACCTGCGAGTACCTGCAGATAACTTGGACTCGTGGACATCTTTAATCTGTTCATACCGAGACAAACAACTCAGTACGCCAATGTCATGAGACTGTGCCCAAGGCACTGTCAGTCTAACAATCACTGTTGGACAAACAGTACTCACAAGGGATGACCAAGTCACTCTGTCATGTTCCTGTATTCCGACAGGAATACGCACCAGTGTCAGTAACTACACCGACACCCATCAACACATCCCACATGAGACAGAGTCCCAATGTGGAGGCAGTGTCTCAGACAATGCAAGGTCCCAGGCCATTACCTGTGACCAAATCCCGCTCACCGCAAAGCGCGGTGAACATCAACAATGAACCGAAGTTACCTCGTAACTTCAATCAGGTAGTAGCAATACCACCACAGGAAAGTACAATGTACTTACCTACTGCAAGGGCGCCAATATTATTATTACACCTCCAGTAGTTGTACCGAACACTACTGGAAATCACTCCAGTATGGGACCGCAACACAGTACCCTTCCGGTAGTTCCTACTACCATATCCATTGCCCCGGCAACACAAAGTGTTGCCCCTCCGGTAGTACACACTACCGTAAGACTGCCCAGATTGCTGCCCAGCAATGCGCCAGAGCCAAGTTCAATGCCAGTACCAACAGTATTGGCCAAGTTGCAACCACAGCCACTTCCTTTGGGAGTAGCTAAAGATTGGGTGAGTTGCATAGTGATTCAACGCCAACATAGTGCCAGTCTCTGAGATTTTGGATTTGCACCATCTGGGCTTCCCAACCATGGTGGGATATAATGTTGACAGAATACCTGTTGACAAATTGACTACTCCCAGAGAAATCTGGGATCGATTTTACATCCCACCCGCCGAATCCTTTCCAGGACCAAGCAATAATGCCAGAGCGAAAGCTCCTAGCAGAGGGTCCCATGAAGGGGGGAGGAAGCACAAAAGTGCTAAATCCAAAGGCCGCAAATGCAGCCCATGGTCAGATGAATCATTGGACCCAAGTGACACTGAGTCAAATACTGACTCATCGTCTAATGCCTCTTGGCTAGACAAATTTGCTACCCGCAAGGGTAAAATTACTAAAAATGAGCAGCATAAATTACTGCGCTCACTTGCATCTAAGATGCAAGAAACAACAGGTGACGATGAACGTCGTTCCCAATGGAAACACAAGGTAAACAAATTCGAGATAAGGTAGGGAATCCTATCCCTCCCATTGAGAGCCGTAAAGCTCTTAAAGTTCCATCTCTGGAGGTCTATGATGGATCTCCAGATGTCAATGTCTTTGAGCAGTGGCTAATGTCACTTCTCCAATGGATGGTAGTCAACCGCATGTGCAGTGACAATTATGATGCTACATGGACTGCCGTGCTTGGCATGTTTCTACAGGGCAAAGCCCTTGACTGGTATAACAATGAAGTCGCTGGTATACACTGCACTGTCCTTAAGTGGACATTTGAAGGTGCCATTATTGGTGTCTTTGATTGTTGCATCCAAGCAACGACCATTCATCAAGCTGCATGGCAGTTTGACCTTATTGAGTATTCACCTGATACGGGTGTGAGGGATTATTATTCCTCACTTACACAATGGGCATCACAGATGCTCCAAACACCGGATGATGCAACAATGCAGAAACGGTTCATTGAGGGATTACCCTTCAATATTATTAGGCAACTCACGAATGAGGGGATCATTCCAGAGTATGCCAAATTAGAAGCAATGGTCAGAGCCATCACGCGCATTGAGGACCACACGGCCCTCACTAACTATTATGTCTCATCTAGGAATAGAGATGACAAACAATCATTGGAACACCCTGATGAGTTGGATACTGAGAACATTGAACATGTTCTTCAACCTATAAAGGAGGACTCCTCCTAATGCCCCCGGCAATGAAATGCTTGCCCAGGGCCTATATATACACATATATATTCACCCTACACCTTCAATAAGGTGTATATGACCCATATAATAAACTACTCCATTTATTTTGATGTGTTGGAAAGTCCAAACATTGATTTTGTAAAGTGGCCTGGAAACAGGTCATCTTGACATGATTCCAGGCCAATCACGTGTTCAGCGCTAAAGTTAGCGCTTACTGTTGCTTATACGCCTATGTGACATTTCCTGAACCTGGATTCTCAATGAGAATCCTCTTCAAGTGCTACTCGGAAACTTCCAAGTCTGCGCATTGAACATTCAGACATTTCCGAATCAAATCATGCTCTATGTACACCCCGCTATTGTTTGATTCGGATAAGTCCGAAAATCTGATGCGCTGCATCAATTACATCCCGTACTTGATGCAGGATCATTTTAGTTAATCCAAAACTAAAAATGGTTTGGATAGGTGATGATGTCATTACCATTTGTATGATTTACATCCCTGATGTTAATCTGGTGGGGGAGGGTGTAACGCCTCCACCTCTCCATCACCACCACTGACCGTATCAGGCGATATGGTCATCCTAGACGCTGCCCATAGACCAAACGGTCTATCTTATCTTTCTATTTATTATTAATTATATAATAAAACCGTTACTATAAGTATCGTACAATTACTTAAGAGTCTAGTTAGTCTTTTACACTGTTGTACACACAATAGTATCCTATTTGTTGTGTTCACCGGTGTTCTTAAGGACTTTGCCCATAGGGCGCGTTATAATGCCCCCGGTGTACTCACAAGATACTTGTGAGTGTCTGCAAGTATTTAGTACTTACAATAATAATAAAATGGTTACTACATGCAAGGTATGATTGTGAGATACTCAGTAGGTGCCTAGTGCATAGAATAGAGCATGATGTAGGTAGAGAACAGCAGTCCTTGACTGATACAAGTCTAGAAGCTAAAGAGAAACTATATTCATCATAGTGTACTATAGTGCATATAGCCACTTATAACTTGCTACATGCTAGGTGGACATATGAGCTGCTCAAACAAGGTCTATTGCATAAAGGAGAGCATATTTCAGCCTTTATTTGTGCGAAAAAAAATATTCTTACCCTCCCACAAGCTGCTTTTGGCTTCTTGCAAGTATCTGCAAGTAGCTTAATTTTTTTGAAGTGATACCCATGACCCGCTGTGATCCGTGGGAAACGGATACCCGGATCCGCGGGTAGTGATACCTGCAAGTATTTCCACGGCTCCTACCTGCAGGTACTTGCGTGGCACTTGGACTTGTGGACATCTTTAATCAGAATGGCTTTAAAAAATAAAAAAATAAAAAGCAAGTTAGTTGATCATAGCAAGCAATATTGCAGATAAACATACAGAAAAGATGATGAAGGGTATCTGGTACTGGGCAAGCAGCGCCTGGTAGATCTGCGCACACTGAAAGTCGCAAAGAAAAAGGATACAATATGTGGATAAATAAAATGCAAAAAAGATCAACTCACGAAGACATTTGAGGTATTGAACACGATAAAGTGGATTGCAGAAGCAAATTTTTGTGTAAGTGAGGGGTCTGAAAGAAACAGATAATACAAGTCAATAGACTGAACCTGGTATTTAACTATGAAAGTCAGCGTGTACACAGGCACAAACCAAGGAGAAAGCCCACGTACCAAAAATTAATCGCATAATCGGCAAATAACTGTCAAGGTCAAGTGAGAGAAGGACAAGTTCATGGAGAAGAAGAGCATCTGGTGACCACCACTTTACTGGGAGAGAAATAAAAGTCGAATGATGTAAATGCAGCATTGCCCAGATGAGAAGCAGAACAACAACACCACTTGAGTGCAAAGCACCTCAGAGGCGAGTAAATATGTACAGGAAGTAATTGACAGGTGCAGTGTGATACTTCACCAAAAAAGGCAAGCAAAATGCAAAAGTATAAGTACCAGAATTGGGCAAGATTGAAGTGTCTTTATTGCAACATGGATGAGCACTACAATGCAAACAAAGCTAGTAAGTCAAATAAAAATCATTAGCAGAAGACAAATTAACTCACAAATGCACAGAAGAGACACTTTGCAGTATTCAAGCAAGGAGGGAAATCGAACGACCTTTCCACACTCAAATTAGTCAACTGGTAAAACAGTAAATAAGCAAGTGTACTTAACAGCGACTGACCCTTAGCCAGAATGGCGCATTGCAAGAGACTGTTGAAGTGAACAAATATGACGAACCTTCTTGCTGGCATGTAACCTGGCGACAGACCGGAGAATACAGCAAAGAGGTTGTGTTTCACATACAAGGTATAATTGAGGATAAGAAGCTACCTCCAGTAAAAGGAGACAAGTAAGTCGGGCTGGAAATTCCAAACAGAATTAGTATAACTGAAATCATCGTGCAGGAGCAATAAAAAGTTGAGACATTTGAGGCAATCAACTGTAGTGAGTGGACTTGGTGACGACGGTTTCAATAGCAATATAGAGGCTATAATGGACGTCTACACAGTGCTTGCCAGACATGTTCAAGGCCTCAAACCAATTGAGATCAAGGATCTGGGAATGCACAAGGGTTTGGAGTTCAGCAGCCGCTTATTCACACCAAGAAATGAAGCACCTAACATGAGATGGGCAGTCATTGACGAGAGTATGGATTCACATAATTTCATCCAAGATGTGAAGGCAAGTGGTGTGGGATATGTATATGGCGACGAGAATGTTGTAAATTATGGCGAAGAGGTGACTGCGAAGGATAAGAAACAGTAAGCGACACATCACCACCGAAAGAATATAACACTGACAAAAAGATGTAGAACCGAGACTATACCACTGCATCAACTACATGTAGGCAATATCATTGACATTGCATTTACTATCATTGGCATTGAAGGACGAGGAGAAAAAAATGGTGTCGCAAAACTGCTATTGAGATCGGTGAGTCTGTTGGAAAGAAAGCATACCCAAGTGAGCAGCTTGACAGTGCAAGAATATAAGCAGAAGCTGACATAAAGGAAGGCATGGTATCCTAAGGGACCAACAATAAACATAACCCCCCTCTAAAGAGTGTTACGCAGAATATTATTGTTGTATGAGCCATCCAATATCAGGCTCGGACGAGTGCACACGAAGAGACTGAAAAAGGCTTATCTCAGGCTGGCGCTGTTGAGCAGTATCCTCATATCGAAGTTACCAGGAGTGTTCATTTCATCCGGTGCGTGCTTCTCAGCATTTGACCTGTTCCATCTGTAATGGAAATCGATATACAAAGTTGATAAACAACGTGAAATGAGGAGTGGCGCTGAGCACGTGATGCTGCCTGCCTGATGAACCAGCGTCTAACCCCAGCGTCAACTTGAACTTGCATGTCATTGTTAAATGTCAGATTCTGGTAGCCTCGCTGCAGCTCTGGTCTCGGTCGAACCCGAATGGCGTCCCATATTCCATGATTCGAATCAGGTTGTGCTGTACAATCCAACTTCGCATGCAATCTCAGTGAAACCTCGCCCTCCGTGTCCTTATTGTAAACAGCCGCTTCCACTTGGATTTGACCCACCCTTTGCACAACAACACCAGCATGAACCCAACGTTGAACACGATACAACCAGAGCTTCAAACTATTTCCATCTCTTGGCCATTGCTAATGAATCTGGTTCCGCTCCACCCACCAGACCGCCTAGTCCAGGGACACCGGTCTCGGAATCTGTCGTTTTTGAGGAGGAAGAACATCGTGGGAGGACTTCATTCCCAGCAGGCACCCTGGCGGAAGGCTATTTTCACGCGTTCTTCAGGGAAGAGTGTAAGCTCGGAATGGGAGCGAATGGTTCTGTTTATTTGTGTCAGGTCTGTACTTCTTCTGTCCGTAGCGTTGTAATTATGGCTTAGGAAACTCTAGCATTTGCTCGATGGAAACTCCCTCGGTCACTTTGCGGTCAAGAAGATCGCTGTCGGCGAATCTCATTCCTACCTATTAAACATCCTCCGGGAAGTCCGTCTACTCGAACGACTACACCACCCAAACATCATCACTTATCAGTGAGCAGAGGCTTTTTTGTATGGCAGAAACACACTAGTCATATTGATTTACTAGTCATGCATGGCTAGAATCCTTCCAATTTAGCCCTTTTGGGCCAAGGTTAGATTTTGTTGTTTATTGGAAGAGCGAGTGGTGACCTGATATGATATTTTTCCCTTCGTCTAGCGTCCCGACTTTGCAGTACGTCTCATAGAACGGGATAATATGAATTTCGCTCATAAATGCTTCAGCGTCTTAATGCAATGGGCCGACGGTGGAAGGTGAGGTCGTCTGAGAAATCCACTCGGTTTTTATTTATGCGATAAACATTCATAGTCTAGATGACTATATCGACGTCCGCCTAGGACGAGAGCCCAGACACGGAAAATTCGTTCCAAATCCTTACGAGTCCGAGAGTATAAACCCACTCGACCCGGAGCCTTCTACCCATCTGAGCAACGCGTCGTTATCCTCCCTCTCGGGCTCATCATCCGCATCACTAGCGTCTTCGTCGTCCACACAACCAATATCCTTAACAGCGAAGCCTATACGTAACGCGGATCCAACTACGCAGGCTGAAGACCCAGAACCTGACCTACACTCGCGCTCAGCGCGTATTCGAGCGTTTCGTGCGTTCCAACATGCCTCGCCCGAGGACAAGGAGCGAATACGGAAGGACATGCAGTTCCAAGAATCCCAGTCGAAAGACGCTGGGGGCCCGCAGACAACGTGGACGCCGGTACATCTGCTGAGCGCAGAAGAAGTGCACAGCCTGTTTAGAGATGTTGTGGAGGGCCTTTCGTTCTTGCATGATAGATCGATCCTGCATTTGGATTTGAAACCGGGGAATGTGTTGCTGACCTGGGATGATGGACGGGGGAAAATGATGTATGTGGTCTTGTAGTTGTTTTTCTCTCGTTGATAAACTAAATGTTTGCAGTCCGCGCGCTATGCTCTCCGATTTTGGCACTTCCCGTGACATGCTTGCTAGCACACTCAATCATCGCTCTGGAAACACAGGTACACTTGAGTACGCCGCGCCCGAATCTCTCCCCTCTCCTCAGACGGGACAACTGCGGGAAATCGATTCGAAGGCAGATATGTGGTCACTGGGAATGGTAGTCATGAGCTTGACTTGGGTCGTATTGCGTTTTCTGATTTTCTGATTTTTCTCCAAAGGTGTTGCATCGAATGCTGTTTTTCAGGCTGCCGTGGAAATACTCGGCGGACGGTGTGGGTGTGGGAGAAGACCCGAATACGCCGATAGGGACTGGACTTGCGCACCCTCTAGATGACGCGAGACCACATAATCCAAAAATAAGGCGACCGCCAGCGCGAGACGAAGCTGAGAAAATGGATCGGCTGGAGCAGGAGGTGTTGACCTACCCGGGATTCCGAAGTACGCCTGCGTTGGTGCAAGCCCTCGAACTACGAAAGCTGCCGAGGGCGGTACTGGTTCTGCTGGAAACGCTGTTGAATCCTGTTCCGAATAAGAGGCCTACATGCGGGAGAGTGAAAGGTGCGGTGAGGGATGGGAAGGTATGTCGGTTGTTGTTTAGGTTTAGGTTTATACTGACCTTTCTTCGGTGTGTAGCTCGATCCTCTGCCGGAAGGCTATCGGGACTATGGTACCAGCCTTACTCGAAATGTCTACAATGTTCGGACCCCACGTCCTGATGAGACTTCTGGGGAGGTCGTCAACTCAGCACCAATCTCTTCATCTATGAACTCCTCCCTGGTGCCTATTTCTAGTATTTCCCGAAGGCATTCTAGACCTCCCTTAAACCGTTCTTCATCATCGCCAACCTCCAGGACACCCGTTCTTCGTCGGTGGCGAGGAACAACACAGATACCCGAAGCGAGAGCGAGGAAGATACCGATACCGCGGAGGATAAGATTGTTACCCTAGATTTGAACGATGATTCCCCAGAGGATTTTTTATACCATGACGCTCATGACTCGCTGAAATCGAGCGAAGAGCTTGATCGTAATTCTGGCAACTCGCATCCGCATCCGCGGAAGGCGTTGTTAGCGCTTCCTGCGCCGATACCAGACCTTTCTTCTGCGCAAGATAAAGCTGTACAAGTGAATGGTAGCACCCTTGGGCCTGCCCCGTTGGTAACGAAAAGACGGATAATGAAACGGATGGTCAAGTCGGTTATACTGGTGATCAAAGTGAGTGTTCTTGAGCTGAGGTTCGGAAGGCCCGTATTTAACTATCTTATAGATTATCAATTTGACGACACTGTGCCAGTGTGATTCCGGGGATCTGGCGCTCCCTGGGCGAGGGCCTGGTCTTGCGGTCACTATCGTGGTGATATTGCTTGCGGTGGTGGATACGTGGTTTGAGGATTTTTCGACGACGGTGGCGTTTGGAGTGGCGCATGTTGTTGTTGTGAAGCTTGGGGCTTTTTATTTGGGGAATGTATGCCGGTGTTAGTTTCGACAGGATATTCGTATTTGCGAGTCTCTCTAGATTTGTCGTGTTAACAGGGGCTCGTGGACTTTATTATTCGTTAGCGATAGCTTTCGTATTTACATTATGGTACGCAGGCGGCTAACTAATATTAATAAAACTCTTGTCTTCCCTAGGCAATACTCCACCCCAGTTTTCGTTAGTCCTCGCGTGATCGTGACCAAATTGCCGGGCCGGATAAGCGCTGAAATTTTACTTCCAACTTCAACATTCATGTCTGGTCTTCCTCCCCGGCCGACTTTTCCTCCTCCTGCAGACAGAGACAGAGACAGAGATAGACGACCGCCGCCAAGGGCATTCTCACCGCGAAGAAGAGATGAGAGGGATATGAGGGATATGAGGGATATGAGAGGAGGCTATCAGGCGAGAGATCCAAGAGATGGCTATTATGACGGCGGGAGAAGAGGGTATTCGAGAGAGAGGGGCTTTGATAGGGAAAGAGAGTTTGAGAGGGACAGGGGGAGGAGAGGGAATTTGAGAGAGATAGAGGAGGAAGAGGTGGCCTCCTGGTTACAGAAATCCCAGCAGAGACCGAAGATCTCCTCCGAGAGGTCCTGGACGTCCTTTCAATCGCTCTCCAGGTCCGGGTCCTCCTCGTCGCAGAAATTCACCGCGGCCATTCAGAGGCAGTAAGTGTTCGTGTTTCGTTCTAATTATTTTTCTTATTCTGCTATAGGAACTCCAAGTCCTCCACGACGCTACTCTCCCTCTCCTCGCCGACGATCACGCTCTCCCCCTCGTTCTCCTCCTCCTCGTAGTCGATTTCCACCGTCTCCCTCTCTCCGACGCCACAGTCCGTCTTCACCACCACCCAAACGAATAAACTTGGTTTCTCATTC